>JAODUO010001330.1:52500-55000 GCA_025642075.2 Ridgeia piscesae | reverse complement strand
AATCGTTGGCACAAATCTCGCACATAAACCCGCCACGCTCATACCCGGCACATACATAGTGCGTCCACCGGCCACACTCCCCGCAATACATCTAACTTTCGCAGTTTCTGCTGTTGCAATACAAAAATCCGAACAACACAGACAAGGCGAAGTGTCACTGTCTTTTGTTTATGTCTTTTTTGACATGTTATCAGCTTGTGTGCCCTTTCTTCTTTGATCCGGTTAGTTATAGGCACGTTACCAGTTTTGCCGTGGCCTCGGCGTCTTTCTTGTAAGAGTTGCCAGTAATGATCCATGTCGTCCCTCTGTAGCTTTCGCACTGTAACCCCATGGGGACCACTTTGGCCTTTGCCATGGATTATCGGTCAGACGCTATTGTGAGATTAATGCGTTTATTCACTTCAAACTGAAATTGCTCATGTAACTAACTATGGCCTATTGCTCCATGGACCACATTTAAAGTTATGTACCCTGACAATTTATGAAAAGGTTGTGTTTGTATGGCACATCAATTATTGTAAGAAAAGTACCTAAAACACAAATTTATTACTCACCGTTTTGCATTCGCGCCAAATAAACAAATACGACGTTAAATTATGTCCCCTGGAGGGTCTGTAAATACTACTACCGTTGTTTTTACTGCATTGCATATCAGGAATGCTGAGACGGAGGGGGCCCACATTGGCCGAGGGGTACACTTTACCCGACCTTCCCTTAACCGATTAGCACTCAAGTCGGGCATTGACGGTCACCCCGAATCTCCTCATGTCGGCCCAGATTATGAATTCGGATTACGTGTTTCCATATAGTGATTAAAAGATGCAATTAATGCGACACCAATGTAAACATATAACATTAAATTGTGGCTATTTTGGATACTTCCGTTCTCAAAAATATTTATCGCATTTTCTAAAATTTAACAGCAATAGTTTTTGTTTTTGGACATTAAAAAAATTTCTTCAGCCAGGAGGTTGGCCACGTATACCGCTAAAAAGTGTAACATATTATAACAAGTTATACACCAGTCTGTAGATAATTTAATGTTCTTTCAAATAAACCCCCAACTTGAAGCAGTAAAAAGCCAAGCATAAAAATGTTACACCGCATCTAAGTATTTTTTTACATAATTTTTCAAAATGGCGTAGTGTCAATTATGAAATGGTCAACGTATGTTTAAGTTACAACAACATTGTCGACACAACTGAGTAGATACTTTTATTATCTACAACATGCATACAACATGCAGTTGCGGGACTGCATGTTGGCGCTACAGCAAAAATACTGGCGCAAGCAATATTTATTAAACATCTATAGGTCAAATGTCTGAGGAGGCACAGGCTTCACGTTAATTTTGGTTGAGTGCTAATGGGTTAATATTAATTAAAAACCTAGTAGCTGCCCCCCTCGCTTTAATTAAAGACGGGACGTCGTGCCACACAAGAACGTACCTGTCACGGACGACTATATCGTCACAACAGCAATGTTACGACATCCTCACGACGCCTTGTTTAAGAGTGAACTAGCTGTGTCGGGAGAACAACCATCAACAAAACGAAACAAACAGTGCCATTCTCTCGCATATTATTACAACATGATACATACAACGTAAAGTTATATTTACTCATACACGAGCTGTTACAAGGTGATCTGTTTTCTACTACAAAAAAGTGTTGGGCATATAAACCGCTGGTTTAATGTTCCCCTCATTTTATTTATAAGAATTTTATAAAAAGCCCGTAATGTATTATAAATGGATATCACCGTTGTGAAAATGTAATACTTAGTTTTGGTGACACCATCTGTAGATCCTGCCTATTATACGTCATTTGACAGCTTCCGGTTGAAATCGTCCAGTAAAAAGTCACAGGAAAAACTATGTGAACGAATACATGCGTACCATATACTCGATTAATATAACTTACTTTGGCGGGTAATCGTTGCGCATTATAATTGGTGACGTCACACTGCGTGTTGACGCGGTATCATCATCATGTCTGTGTCAGTTTTCGTTGATATAACTTAATACGCCTATGTTGTTGACAATACCGTTTTTGTCGCGAGGTAAAATTTCCAGATTTGCTACACGCGAATACAATACTATCACATAACAGTTCTGGGAAAATGTTGTCTGTATTAATTGTTAGCGTCATAACGCGATGTCGCGTGTAACGTTATGAGATGATGACGACAACACTATTATTTACGTCATGAGGGTTACGGCATTGCGAGTGTAGGCCTATGCTTAAGTTTTTTTTAAAGAGAATGTCAAACCAGGACCGCGACAGACAACATAACCTCCAAACTCAAATCCGAGTGCTAAATGGCTTAAATGAATCATGACTAGCATGAAATATAAATAAAATGCGGAATGCATCATAGTGATCTGCATTCGCCGTCATTCGCTAATATCAAGACACATTGCTGTGGATTAGCTAGACCCATGTTGAATAATTCTGGGATCCATAGACAACTATACCACACCAACCAACACCAACCAACA
>JAODUO010001330.1:37500-50000 GCA_025642075.2 Ridgeia piscesae | reverse complement strand
CATCAACGGAATATGCTTCTCAGGTATATTTAGAATGTTTCTTCGTTCCCATATGTCATCTTACATATACTATATTTATTCCTGTTTTGCTGAACGCCACAGCGAGAAACAACATATCGGGAAATTAATACGTTTTTCGTCGTGGGCTAGATCGCGCCCGTAAAGCGCTAATAGAAACTTGATAGAAATTTACGACACTGTGGTTTAAGGCAGAAAAACTATATGTATTATTTTTCAGGGCGTGCATAAAAGTTAATGTAACAAAGGCAGTCGTGCCAAGCTTCCCAAAACTACCAATTATATTGCGTTACTAATGGAGCTATTGCGTTTCAATCTACAATGTTTTTTAGGGTAAACAAAAACGGTGTCTTACATCACAAAGTACAGACCACGCCCGTAGTGGGAATAGACAGCGCGAAACACAACAGGCGTGGCTCGATTTGTGGTTGTCCACTTGCGCATGCGCAGTCAGTGTGACTCAAAGTAAGCCGTACGCTTTAAAAGAAACAGCAGCTGCCTCAGTCAGCAATACTTCACGCTCCACGCCGCAGTGTGTAACTGGATTCAACTCATCAAGGTAGGAACAGCGTTATCACCCGAGCAATGATTTATATTTCACAATGTGGACATGTATTTTCCGTAACAAAATGCAAGTTTATATGTGAACTAGTAGGCCCTGTCGACATGTACTTGCAAACTTTTTATGTTCATTCAAACGTTATTAGTATCAAAAGCAGCTAGGTTCTTGTATGGCTTCAAGACTAAATGGTAACACATGATGTCGACAACAATCTGTTTACGAGTTTAACAACAACGTTGAGTTGTGTTATTGTCTCTGTTATTGACATATTTACCTCTTTATAGTTAGTTGTTCTTATCAAAGCATTTATTTGTGTCCCTTAGCCTGATTTTGCAACAGTTACTTATTTTGTGTCCACAGGGCACACACACACATTCAAGAGATGTCGCTCCTGTTTAAAGCAGCGCTGTTGCTGCTAGCCGCGGTGATCGAACGATCAGCCGGTAGGTGGCACCACTGATTGCAACTCTTGCATCTTGCAATCACGGCTTCGTTAATTTGTCTGTACGTTACATTATTGGCATACACATGCGCACGCACACATGCGTACACACATTCAACGCACACACATGTATGCACGCTTTAGTTTTCATTCATTCACACACACACACACACACACACACACACACACACACACACACACACACACACACACACACACACACACACACACACACACACACACACACACACACACACACACACACACACACACACACACACACACACACCACGTTAAAAATCCATCCAATTTACAAAAAAATATTACGAAGAAATTCACACGCGAAATTGCTATTAACGTGTCAATAAATATTGTAGACATTGTCGTAGCTGGAGTGGTTCACTGGTCTTTATATGGACACGAAGTGCGAGCGATTACGTGAAACCATTACCCGCCATCTTGCTTTCTCAAAATCGTCGATAATAGGGGTCAGATGAGTTTACGCTGTGCGTTGCATTTGGAACGTGAATACCTACGTCACGTCTGGCGGTAGTTCAAATTAAATTAATTTGAGAAATATGTAGACGTTTTGTTATAGATGCGTGATGAAAAGCGACTGTGTAACCCGGAACGTGGTTGAAATAATATGGCGCACAATCATTATACGCACCAATACGGAAACAAGATGGCGGCCGGGCTTTACGTCAAATAGGCCTTTTAGCATTACGCTTCCTATCCATGTAACTATATATATATATATATATATATATATATATATATATATATATATATATATATATATATATATATATATATATAAGTGGTATGGAGTTCTTTCTTGACTAATTTGACTTCAAAACATAGGTTATATTAACTAATGGCAGTCATTTGTGTGATTGCACTTCTCCACAACGTTCTATTTACTTCACGCAGCTATATTTGAACATATGAAGCCTGTTTTCGTTCCAGAACTGACACTCCGTTATAAGTTTGTGAATCACACAAGGCCATCTGTTCGTTAGCTTCTATAATATTGACAATTGTTCTGTGTTGTGAATATTCCTTTTACTCTTGTGGTTCGTGCTTTTGAGAAACCACACGATGAATCACAATTCCTATGTTTCCATTTTCACAACGTTCCTTAGCATGTTTATCTATCTTCTGTTAAGATTACGATACATAAACTGACGCCCTGTAACACTTGAACCACCAGGACTACGTATCCGTTGAGATATCGTTAAATCTTCGCACTGCAGATGTTTCGTAATGTTTCCCATGGTGGTTGGCATGTTATAGCGTGCGAAATGTTCGAACTGGGAGATTGCTCGGCCGATTGCGGAGTGGGCTACACCTCAGGCGAGTACATGTGCACTGAGAACGGTACACAGTTCGTCTGCGGAATGGTCAACATGACTTGCAACACGGAGCCCTGCGACGGTGAGTCGGTAGTTTGATTTACAGAACACATCTGTATCTAGTCTCATTTACTGAGGCTCCGCGAGGTGGCAGTACTTGTTAGCCCGTCACAACAGCCTGGAATATTAGTGCTCTAACAATGTTTCCACTAGAGCGGCCTCAGGTTATCTATGAAATAAAAAAGGATACACTTTTATAAGACAATACTATAGTATAGTAAATTTATATTCACACACAAATAAACAGAAGTACAAATCTGCAGTTCTTTATGACGCAGGAATTATGGCAGGGTTAGCCTTGTTTACCCAGGGTCCGTGTGGTGGCGCCACTTTCTAGCCCCTCACACGGATAACAATAAAAAGCCGATGAAGTCATCAGACTGATTCCTCGGCTAAAGATATGCAACCGAGCGCGAGTCGGTTAAGCGAGGCTTGCGTGTATCTGAAGTTTCTTAAAGGGATTCATTGGGAATCTGGTAAAACTCATTGCCACGTACACACTTTTAAATTAATATAACTATTTCATGTAACCCCCTGCTATCATTTCCTTACAATTACGTTTTATTGACCAATAACGATATTGAGAATATATGGAGAAAGAAATTGTTTTTGATATCCCAAATATCTCGACGTATGCGTAGTTTCTAGTTTGGGCTCGATGCGCCCATGTGATCCGTGTATGACATGGCTAATGGTGTTTACTAACACTTCTAATCAAATAAAGACATATAGTTACATGACAGAATTATACTAACATAATTGCATACATTACAAAGAGTTTAATATTATAAAAGAATCCATTTTCGTTATAATTTGTCACTAATCTCTTTAGCGTAAAACATGTGTAGTCAGGTAAATACGGGAATGTTAACTGATATCACTACGCAAGACCCCCATTTTCTAGTCAGTAATAATGAAGCAAATTATATTGATTACTCCAAACAGTTCGATTACTTCACTAATCTAAACGTTAACATTAAGTCATATTACTCAGCAGCCAGTTAAAAGTGGCACACGACGTAGCTTAAATGTACAGGAAAAAACACTCACACAACTTGTTTTCAGGTGGACCAGGACCATGGAGCGAGTGCAGTGCCTCTTGCGGTGGAGGAAGTAAAACCCGCTCAGTGGGCAATGACACGCAGACACTTCCGTGCAACACTCAGAGCTGTGAATCACGTATGTGACTAGTAACAGTTACATTATTACCCTTATAAAACTAAAACGTCACCTACAATGGCGACATATTGCCAAATTTCGCATGATTGCAGTCTTAATTAAACGATCATTACGAATATATGAAATATCTGGCAAAGAATTACAATTTGATAATTATTGCATGATTGTTAGCTACAAATTGAGGAATGGTGCCAATACCGCTATGTTGATATTGCTTAGACTACTCGATAGAATAGTTTTTAACTTAAACATGCACAACCAATAATTGATAACGTAGAATATTTAGAAATCGATGCGACCTGGTGTTAGTATTCACTATGATAAGTCAACGTGGTATTCGAATTAAGAAAGACAAGATCATTATTAAGACGTGTACTTAGTTTAAGCAATACATGGATGAGCTAGAAGACTATTCGTAAACCCTAATGCCACTACAGTACAGCTGAGTACAATCTTTACGTTACCTCGGCATAATAGACAACATGGAAGACAGCTTTTCCACGAATGCCTTCATTTGCAGCTGAATGCCCGGATGCTGCTGCTGACGTCGTCTTCGTCGTTGACCGCTCCAGCAGTATCACGAACTTCGGATTCGAGGCCGCCAAACAGATCGTTAGCGACGCAGTCAGCGGCCTGCCTGCTGGCGTCCGTGTCTCCATGGTCGCTTTCTCTACTCACGCGAATGTTGTGTTTGAATTGACGGATTCGCCATCTTCGGCCGCCATCTTGGCTCCACGTTTCACGGGAGGCAGCGGAGTCCTCGCTTACGCCGTCAGGGCGGCAGGTGCTGCGCTAAGGTAAACAACAAGTCAAATGATCAATCAATCGGTCGATCGATCGGTCGGTCGGTCGGTCGGTCGGTCGGTCGGTCGGTCGGTCGGTCGGTCGGTCGGTCGGTCGGTCGGTCGGTCGGTCGGTCGGTCGGTCGGTCGGTCGGTCGGTCGGTCGGTCGGTCGGTCGGTCGGTCGGTCGGTCGGTCGGTCGGTCGGTCGGTCGGTCGGTCGGTCGGTCGGTCGGTCGGTCGGTCGGTCGGTCGGTCGGTCGGTCGGTCGGTCGGTCGGTCGGTCGGTCGGTCGGTCGGTCGGTCGGTCGGTCGGTCGGTCGGTCGGTCGGTCGGTCGGTCGGTCGGTCGGTCGGTCGGTCGGTCGGTCGGTCGGTCGGTCGGTCGGTCGGTCGGTCGGTCGGTCGGTCGGTCGGTCGGTCGGTCGGTCGGTCGGTCGGTCGGTCGGTCGGTCGGTCGGTCGGTCGGTCGGTCGGTCGGTCGGTCGGCCGGCGGCCGGCGGCCGGCGGTCCGGTCGGCTCGGTCGGCGGTCGGTCGGTCGGTCGGTCGGTCGGTCGGTCGGTCGGTCGGTCGGTCGGTCGGTCGGTCGGTCGGTCGGTCGGTCGGTCGGTCGGTCGGTCGGTCGGTCGGTCGGTCAATCAACCAAGAATGATTACAAAACAATAGCATTTTTGCAAAGTTTTAAAATATTTTCTTTAACTAATTTATGTCGGTGGCACAAGTCGTAATGACAAACGACACTAACGCGATACACAAACGCGTTTGTCAAGTGATTTGGATAGACCTGCCTTCAGTTAAATGCTCTTACATTGCAAAGCCGAAACGGGTAACTACATGATATTCACATTTATTATTCCCGTTTCAGCGGAAGACGCACACTGCAGTCAATTGTGAAATAATACTACATTATGCTCTTATCCTGGCATACAACACACACGGACGATTTATTTGTAACCATAAACATTTCTGCTGGTTTGAAACAAACTGGTTACATAGATCTACACGTTGGGTCAGTAATGCAAACGGTTATATCCATGCAGTAAAATACCAGTCAATGGTGACATGTAAAGCGTTCGGTGCAGTCCGAAGTGGGTGATACCGCGCTCTATAAAAGCTTACCTTTGCAGTTCATCAGAGATAAGCGTGCCAAAGATTGTAGTGTTCCTCACGGACGGTGAGCAGATGGTGCTCGAGGCCTGTGCCTACGACATGGCGACGATGTTGCGCGATGGCGGCGTCCAATTGCTCTCTGTCGGTAGGTGGCAGCACTGTACACGGTATACCAGTTGGTTATTGGGACAACTATACT
This sequence comes from Ridgeia piscesae, assembly GCA_025642075.2. NCBI lineage: Eukaryota > Metazoa > Annelida > Polychaeta > Sabellida > Siboglinidae > Ridgeia > Ridgeia piscesae. Next base: position 44,294 of record JAODUO010001330.1, on the reverse strand, counting down.
ATGCTCATACAAAATGTCAACCGGAGATCCGATAAGTCCACCAAGAAGTATTCTCCGTGCGATAAAGTTCTGTATTGAGATACCTGTAATCATAATATGTTAACGGTCAAGTTTATGCCTAGATGCTAATATAATATGGCAACTCTTGCTGAGCGTCTTGCCTACGAGTCCGTCTTTCCAGACCTGTCCGCCTTACCCCGCCCACATCTATCCTAACGCATTTCCCGGGTCTACAGCGAGACATTAACGAGAATCCCTAAACGCAAACGTACACCAGTTAGTGAGCGCTCGGTCAATGTCAGGGCGACGACTGTTTGGAATACGCTACTGGTCTGCCAGTCTTCGAAATGTCCCTACTATATGGCAGTGTAAATCGCGTTTGAAAACATGTTCCGACGGGGATTGTGTCCGTGAATAGATGGTCCATGTTTGTCTCTGTGTGGTGGTGTTATTTGTGTCCTGTTTAATATGGTATGAATGGTTATGTGACGCACGATGCAATGAACACTATTACTAAACGTTTTATTATATTTATTAATGCTATTTATTGTGTTTTATAATTTATTCATTTAGTATTTATTATTATTTTTATTGTAATTTAATTATTTAGATATTTATTCACTATAGGAGATAAAATGTACATTTTATAAGGTTATCGTTAATAAATAATGTATTACTATTATTATGTGTAAGCCAACCAAGAAGCGCTATGTAAAATATCCATTATTGTTATTATTCCTTAGTTATCGGAAGCGCTGCGCCATCTTCTCTATACCCGGTCACGAGTCCTGAGTTCAACAAGAATCAGTTCTTGTCAACAGACGTGTTAGCAGCGAGGAAGATTTCTGCAGCTATCAGAGGCGCTCTGGCCGACTGCGAAGGTAATTGCAGACACACGCGCATACACAAGCACACACACACACATGCGCACATACGTGGTAACACACTCACGCGCACGCATGTAGACGAGCAAGCGTATGCGCAGGCACTCACACATGCACGCACGAACTCACACACAATGAACACACAAACTCACACACGCACACACGCGCACACGCACACACGCACACACGCACACACGCGCACACGCGCACACGCGCACACGCGCACACGCGCACACGCGCACACGCGCACACGCGCACACGCGCACACGCGCACACGCGCAGCACGCGCACGCGCACGCGCACGCGCACGCGCACGCGCACGCGCACGCGCACGCACACGCACACGCACACGCACACACACGCACACGCACACGCACACGCACACACACACACACACACACACGCACACATAAATGCAGAATAATAAAAAACAATATTTCATAGGAAATTATCTTGTTTTGTAAAAGTAGACCTGCACTTCTAATGTACACAAACTTACACAGAATTCCTTTAATTCATCGCTCGTCAAAAGAAATTATAGGATGGCGTGACTAATTGGGTACACGTTTACTTACAGCCAGTGACGATGATATGTCCCAACTTGATGACAGTGGCTTGAAGGGCGGACTCATGATGTCCGCTGGAGTAGCAAGTAAGTCTCTACTGATATGGGCGGTGCATTGCCATCTGCATCACCTTATTCATTAGCCTTGGTTAATGGCTCCGTGAGGTGGCAGCACTGTGTAGCCCCCGACGTACGCCAGGGAAATTAGTTCTCAGCCAATGTTGCCACCAGGGCGGCCTCACCCCAGAATAGGGTCGAGGCGCTGATTGGCTTTCAGGCCACTTTGAAATAAAAACTAAAATAAGGATATACTTTTATGAGATGATACTATTAAATAGTTAACTGATATTCCCAAAAAATAAACATAAATACTAAGTTGCTGTTGTCTATGAAGCAGGACTGTTGGCAGGATTAGCCTCGATTACCCAGACTCCGTGAGATGGCAGCACCATTTAGCCCATAGCACGGGCAACATCCCCAAGTCGGCTAAATCACCAGACTCTCTTCTCGATGAAGTTTCGCAGTCGATTAAGCGACACTACGTCTTCATAGCCTTTTGGCATGCGTTTTTCTGAAAAAGTATTCCTATGCTACAGGCGGACGCTGCGGAGAATGGAGTGAGTGGTCGAAGTGTGATAAGCCTTGCGGACAGAGGGGTATGCATGAGAAGTCGATGACGTGTACAGACGAAAAGGGCGAACAGATTAAAAAGTACATTTTCTTAAAATGTATGATTCCTTGTCCGGTCGTCAGACGCATACGTAAGTACCGGAAGTCGGTGTCATCCGACCCTGCCTTGGGCTAGCGGCTTTCATACTCCTTCACTAGGCATCCATTGTGTGTTCCTCCCTGTTCCATGTTGTACAGAGATGAGTCAGTCAAAATACTGCGGAGTTATTTAGGTAGTATGTTCTTTCCACAGTGCCCTGTCCGTAGCCGTGTCCGTCAATGTCATATCGTTCCCAGGTCTGTTCATGTCCTTCCTCGCGCTCTCCTCCCGCCGGTATGTGGCTCATGTCGTTCTACCCTTCATGATTAACTCATCATGCGTAGGCACGTGTAATCTATGGCTAGAATAGTGTAGTTGTCTTCCGTATAGTTAGAGCGTCCAATACAAATTACACATATACCTCGTACAAGATATTGTGTTACATCAAATGGTTTCACAAGGAGAAAAACAAACGGCTTGTAGTGATTCTTCTGAAAGACACCGGACGTATCCGGTGAAGTGTATTGCCCTATAGTTACAACATGATAGTTAGAGTCATATTATTATTAATATTATTATTGTTATATATATATATATATATATATATATATATATAATATATATATATATATATATATATATATATATATATATATATATATAACAAAACAATAATGAATAGGTAGTTTATCAGATGGATTAATTAATATAATATATATTAATACAGATTAACACATTGCCTAACAAACATGGGCAGTTGATGTCAGCTTTTTGTTTTGTTTCTATTATTCAAAGTTGTTACCCGCGTCTACACTCTTTGTAAACTGTTTCCAGCCAGAGTTGACGAGGCGTTTTGTTCGCTGGTCGACTGGAACCACGGCATGGTGTGGATTGCTCATCCGGGCAACTGCCACCTGTATTTCGTCTGCGAGCGTGTCTACCGTAACAAGTTCCGGATGCACGGAATCGACTGTGGCGAACTCTTCTGGAACCAATACACACTACTGTGCGAACATCAAAGCCCTATTCCCAACGTCGTGAAGTGCAAAGAGGTCCGTAATCACCCACAGCGCCCACCGAAGATCATCCGTGAGTCGAACTAATCACTTTGCGATGACATTTAACGCAATACGCTTTATATATATATATATATATATATATATATATATATATATATATATATATATATATATATATATATATATATATATATACTCATAGAACTGACGTACAGTCGCAATAAGATTTGCGTGTCTCGTTCACAATGCAAAAACAACGCGGACGTTACGAGGAGTCAGCATGAATATAATATATGTTAAATTTTATGTTAGTTATTAAATTAAAGCGTTAACGTATGTATTACTTAACATACGAACACGCACCGAAACACACGCACACATATGGGCATACACATACTCACTCACACTCACACTCACTCACTCACCACTCACTCACATATGCACACGCACACGCACAAGCACACGCACACGCACACACACACACACACACACCACACACACGCACGCACGCACGCACGCACGCACGCACGCACGCACGCACGCACACACACACACACACACACACACACACACACACACACACACACACACACACACACACACGCATACAGAACACCACACCACGCACACACAAGATTTAACAAGATTGCCACCTAGAGATTCAACTCTAGATGGCAGGTGGACTAGGAAGCCATTTGGCTTATCGAGAGTCCAACCTATCTATCTAAGTATACCCCGCCCTTCTTAGGTATATGTCGATTTTATTTTTAAAAATATTAACACTACTAGCACCTACACAATCAGCTGATAATCTGTTCCATTCGTTTACTGTTCTTTGTGAAAATGAAAATGTTCTAATATCTAGTCTACACTGCTTCTTTGCTAATGTAACTCCATGTCCTCTAGTCCTTCTCTCTTCCTTGACTGTGAAAAAAATATTTCTGTCAATATTTTCATATCCATTCAATATTTTAAACACCTCAATCTGATCTCCTCTCAATCTTCTGGTTTCTAGTGTTGTTAAACCATATTCCTTTAGACGCATTTCATAACTAATATTCCTGAGTTTTGGTATCATTTTGGTTGCTCTCCTTTGTACTCTTTCTAGCATATCAATATCCTTCTTGCGATATGGCCTCCATGCTTGTATACAATATTCTAAGTGAGGCCTAACTATTGTTTTATACAGCGGTATTATTAGTTCTTTTTCTTTGTACACTATATTTCGCCTAATTAATCCAAGAATTTGGTTTCCCTTCGCTGCTGCAATTCCACACTGCTCTGATACCTTCATGTCAGCACTAATAGTTAACCCTAAGTCCTTTTCCTTTAAGGTAGTATTTAGTACAGTACCACCCATTGTATATTGTGCATCTTCATTCCCATGTCCTGTGTGAAGGCACTTTCACTTTCCAAAATTAAACACGCACGCACTCACGCACTCACGCACTCACGCACTCACGCACTCACGCACACACGCACGCACTCACGCACTCACGCACTCACGCACTCACGCACTCACGCACTCACGCACGCACGCATGCACGCACGCACACATACACACATGGCGCGAAATTAATAACAACGTTATATCTTTTTTCAGCGGCAACCAACTGTAAGAAAGACGATATGTTGCTGGAATTCGACTTTGAAGGCGATTTTAAGGACAGCTGCTCGGGTAAGAAGGTTAAGCTGGTCCAGGCAGGTGTTGAAGACGTGGAACTGACAACGGAAAGAGGGAACACAGCCGCCTGTTTCAACGGCAATTCATTCATGGAGGTGTGTTGGATTGCATAAACTAGAATCTAGATACGTGACTTTCTTTAGGTTATGCTGGCTTATTTTTGACTTTTGTAGCATAGTTGTCTGTTATAGAACATTCTTGGTTGTATATTTTGTAAGTGTGATTCGGGTCAGGGGAAACGAGTATTGATTGTTGAAAAGATTACTTCCGTTGTTGATATCACAAGACCATAACGGTGTACTTGGCAATGACCTGTCTGTAACTAGGCACTAGCTAACTAAATGTAACCTTTACTGATAGGCTGAAACCGAGGCGATTTTGGGTAACGCATATTCCTTTTACTTAATTAAGATGTGATGCTAGAAGTATGATGATGACGATGACGACGATGACTGTGATGACTGTGACGACGATTATAATGCTGACAGCTACAGCAAGGCTGAAGAGCGATCTATAATTTGTCTCTTCTTATTTTCGCCAGATCCCATTCCTGAGGAAGTGGTTTGCTCACAGGCAAGTGACAGAGTTCACCGTGGCCTTGTGGTACAAACGCTGCAGCCTCGACACCCGCCACGAGGAGGGTCTCATTCACAACGGAGGATGTCTGTCGACAAACACCGGCTTCCAGGTGACGACGGGTTATGGCGGAGTGTTCGCCGGCGTAACGACGTCAGACCCCTTCCCACCCGGCCTCAAGCAACTCTTCGCTGTCACGGTACGTTATTCCTACGTCTGTATTAGGTGGCTACAATCGCTCTCTGCATCAATGACCCTAGCCTCGGTTACCCAGACTCCGTGAGATGGCAGCAGTTTTAAGCCCTTCAACTCTGCCTGGGAAACTAATGCTCTACATTTGTAACCGCCAGGGCGGCCTTAACCCAGATTCGGGTAGAGACGCTGATTGGCTCTCAGGCCAACTATGAAATAATGATATCCTATGAAAAGTATTCAACATTGAGCTTGCATTAACACAAAAATAAGTACAAATTCAAATTTACAGTTGTTTATCAAATAAGAATTACGGCAGGATTAACCAGTATCCGTGAGGTGGCAGCATTGTTTAGCCCACACGGATAGCATACAAATCAAATAAGGATACTTTTGTCAAATAATGCTGTATTATAAAATTAAACTTATATTTAAAAAAAATAGAAATACAAATTTGCAGTGGTTTATAGAAATATAAATTATGGCAGGATTAACCAGTATCCGTGAGGTGACAGCATTGTTTAGCCCCACACGGATAATATTCAAAAGCCGGCAACAATCACCAGACTGTCTTCTCGGCGTAGTTACGCAGCCGACCGACAGTCGGTTAAGCGAGACTACAATGACCCAAACAGTTCCGGTTAAATTTGTTCTTGGCGTCAATTATCCCTAGAGATCCGGGCTTTTGAGAGGTCAAATCCTGTGTTCCCGAACCTATACTAAGTTAATTCAGTTGTGTCTCGCTGTAGATGCTGGTGAATAGTCTTAGCGGATAAAATTGGACGTGAGGCTGGAATTTCGAGACTATGTTCGATTGAACAGTTCTGCAAGGGAGTAGATGGTGAAGCGTGTTGCGCAGTTCTAAGGTTGGGTACTACCCAATGTTAGAACTTACGTTTGATTCTTCTCCGTTAGCGTAATTTTCATCTAAACTGGGGGACACATTAGTGAGATATTTTACCACGTGTGAGATGTTAGTGCAACTGCGATGCCGCCTAGGGAATGTTCTTAATTTCTATTATTTCTACGTTAATTAGATGTCTACTTGCCTATCTATATCGTTTTCTTTTCCATCTAGCAATTTCGCTTTCATTATTGTCAACGTCAAATCCATATCCTAGTCGATTTCTCTTCTACAAAATAGGATTCGTCTCATAGTCCCTTC
>JAODUO010001330.1:30000-35000 GCA_025642075.2 Ridgeia piscesae | reverse complement strand
ACCAAAGATAGTTGTCTACATGAAACGACTGAGTATTACCATCTGGGTCTTAATAAATAATCCACAACTAGAAACTATAGGTTCAAGTTATTTAACTTCCACGTAATATGTACAAATACAATTAATGCACACACTTGTTTGCTAACAGCGTATCTTTACGGAATTGTCCTCACAGTCAAAGTGTACCGCCTATGACATGTGTTAATTAATATAGAACTATGCAGTGCAAATGGCGGCATTTGTGTATACGTGACCATTCTATCAATTAAAAACATTCTTCTCGAAAATATCGTGTATTGTCTTGCATGTTGGAATATCAAATCTACATCATATTATCTGCAATGTACCCTACTCGTAAAAAAAGAAACAAACCGATATACACACATGCTTGCATACATGCCAGCCATGCCAGCACATACACACAAGCACATGCACGCAAAGAACGCACGTACGCCAATGTGGAGGATTTTTCACTGCTTAGCATGAATCGTTTGAAAGGAATCTAACGTTCATGATCATACTCACAGCGACATCCCATAGAAACATGATGTGTCGTTGATTTTAATCTTGATAATCATTGCCGTAAAGCGGGTGTAACATAACCGTTATTTCGTGGAAAAAAGAGTAGAAACAAACAGGTTGACAAAGAGCGATGTTCCTAATGTATACCGTGGCAATTTACCACACTAGAATTACGTCAAAACATTAGTTGTGTTTATTTTGTAAGATCAGAAAGATATTTGATGAATGTGGAAAGAGAGTCAGTAATCTTATGTGTTAGGTTCTGGATGAGGTACTCTGTTTAATGCAGGCAATTTGTTTATAACATACATTCATTATAAAACTCCTTAAGCTTACCTGATATTTTTCGACAATCAACACTGGCCAAATTGTTCATTTTCTTTTCCAACGATGGCGTGTGGTTAAAGAATATGCATCTCAAACACGATAACCCTGGGTCGAATGTTGAGCATCCGTGTTGACCCTTAGGAGATTGTGGTCATTCCGCGTTACTCCTGACCACACAGCTATATGAAAGAGAATCTGGCAATATATACTGGTGGAACCTGGCAATATATACTGTTGGAATGAAAAGCTGGGTGACATTTAAACGCATCACGATGATTATGTTAACATCACATAACATCAATCGCATACATACGATACTGAACGGTAACCAATATGTCAGGCAACTCGAGCTTCTAAACCAAGTATAAATGCAAATGTGTAAGTAATTCCACCCAGAAGCAAAAAAGCAAAACATACAAAAAACAAGTGCAGCGTTCGAGCAGACAAGAGGTATAATATTTATAATCATGTTACGTTTTATAAGCTTGGCCTAAGTGTGTAATTTAATATTAAGATTAGTAATTCATTTTTGGAAAACGAGAAGGGAGGAGCCGCTGGCTTCTCGAGTGTGACTTTTTTTAAGAAGAAAAGGTGACTCTCAATGACTTAGTGTGGTGAGTGAGTGTGTGAGTTTGTGTGTGTGTGTCTGTGTGTGTGAGTTTGTGTGTGTGTGTGTGTGTGTGTGTGTGTGTGTGTGTGTGTGTGTGTGTGTGTGTTGTGTGTGTGTGTGGTGGGGCGTGTGTGTGTGTGTGTGTGTGTGTGATGTGTGTGTGAGTGGGGAGTGTGTGAGTGTGTGAGTGTGTGAGTGTGTGAGTGTGTGAGTGTGTGAGTGTGAGTGCGTGCGTGCGTGAGTGCGTGAGTGCGTGAGTGCGTGAGTGCGTGAGGGCGTGAGTGCGTGAGTGCGTGAGTGCGTGAGTGCGTGAGTGCGTGAGTGCGTGAGTGAGGGGTGAGTGCGTGAGTGCGTGAGTGCGTGAGGGAGTGCGTGAGTGCGTGAGTGCGTGAGTGCGTGAGTGCGTGAGTGCTGAGGTGCGTGAGTGCGTGAGTGCGTGAGGGCGTGAGGCGTGAGTGCGTGAGTGCGTGAGTGCGTGAGTGCGTGAGTGCGTGAGGCGGAGGCGTGAGGTGAGTGCGTGAGTGCGTGAGTGCGTGAGTGCGTGAGGGCGTGAGTGCGTGAGTGCGTGAGTGCGTGAGTGCGTGAGTGCGTGAGGGCGTGAGTGCGTGAGTGCGTGAGTGCGTGAGTGCGTGAGTGCGTGAGTCGTGGGGTGCGTATTGAGGCTGAGTGCGTGAGTGAGGGGAGGTGTGAGGGGTGAGTGCGAGTGCGTGAGTGCTGTGAGTGCGGATTTGGAGTGCGTGAGTGCGTGAGTGCGTGAGTGCGTGAGTGCGTGAGTGCGTGAGTGCGTGAGTGCGTGAGTGCGTGAGTGCGTGAGTGCGTGAGTGCGTGAGTGCGTGAGTGCGTGAGTGCGTGAGGGCGTGAGGTGGAGTGCGTGAGTGCGTGAGTGCGTGAGTGCGTGAGTGCGTGAGGGCGGAGGGGTGGGGGGTGAGTGCGTGAGGGCGTGAGGGCGTGAGGCGTGAGTGCGTGAGTGCGTGAGTGCGTGAGTGCGTGAGTGCGTGAGTGCGTGAGTGCGTGAGTGCGTGAGTGCGTGAGTGCGTGAGTGCGTGAGTGCGTGAGTGCGTGAGTGCGTGAGTGCGTGAGTGCGTGAGTGCGTGAGTGCGTGAGTGCGTGAGGGGTGAGTGCGTGAGTGGTGAGTGCGTGGGGTGCTGAGTGCGTGAGTGCGTGAGTGCGTGAGGCGTGAGGGCGTGAGGGCGTGAGGGCGTGAGGGCGTGAGGGCGTGAGGGCGTGAGGGCGTGAGGGCGTGAGTGCGTGAGGGCGTGAGTGCGTGAGGGCGTGAGTGCGTGAGGGCGTGAGTGCGTGAGTGCGTGAGTGCGTGAGTGCGTGAGTGCGTGAGTGCGTGTGAGTGCGTGAGTGCGTGAGTGCGTGAGTGCGTGAGTGCGTGAGTGCGTGAGTGGGGGTGGGGTGAGTGCGTGAGTGCGTGAGTGCGTGAGTGCGTGAGTGCGTGAGTGCGTGAGTGCGTGAGTGCGTGAGTGCGTGAGTGCGTGAGTGCGTGAGTGCGTGAGTGCGGGGTGAGTGCGTGAGTGCGTGAGTGCGTGAGTGCGTGAGTGCGTGAGTGGTGAGTGGGGAGTGGTGAGTGTGAGTGTGAGTGCGTGAGTGCGTGAGTGCGTGAGTGCGTGAGGGCGTGAGTGCGTGAGTGCGTGAGTGCGTGAGTGCGTGAGTGCGTGGGGGAGTGCGTGGAGTGTGAGTGCGTGAGTGCGTGAGTGCGTGAGTGCGTGAGTGCGTGAGTGCGTGAGTGCGTGAGTGCGTGAGTGCGTGAGTGCGTGAGTGCGTGAGTGCGTGAGTGCGTGAGTGCGTGAGTGCGTGAGTGCGTGAGTGCGTGAGTGCGTGAGTGCGTGAGTGCGTGAGTGCGTGAGTGCGTGAGTGGGAGTGCGTGAGTGCGTGAGTGCGTGAGTGCGTGAGTGCGTGAGTGCGTGAGTGCGTGAGTGCGTGAGTGCGTGAGTGCGTGAGTGCGTGAGTGCGTGAGTGCGTGAGTGCGTGAGTGCGTGAGGGGTGAGTGCGTGAGTGCGTGAGTGCGTGAGTGCGTGAGTGCGTGAGTGCGTGAGTGCGTGAGTGCGAGTGCGTGAGTGCGTGAGTGCGTGAGTGCGTGAGTGCGTGAGTGCGTGAGTGCGTGAGTGCGTGAGTGCGTGAGTGCGTGAGTGCGTGAGTGCGTGAGTGCGTGAGTGCGTGAGTGCGTGAGTGCGTGAGTGCGTGAGTGCGTGAGTGCGTGAGTGCGTGAGTGCGTGAGTGCGTGAGTGCGTGAGTGCGTGAGTGCGTGAGTGCGTGAGTGCGTGAGTGCGTGAGTGCGTGAGTGCGTGAGTGCGTGAGTGCGTGAGTGGAGTGCGTGAGTGGTGGAGTGCGTGAGTGCGTGAGTGCGTGAGTGTGAGTGAGTGTGTGTGTGTGTGTGTGTGTGTGTGTGTATGTGTGTGTGTGTGTGCTTGAACATATTTATGTTTACTTATTATTAATTATGAATGTACAATTTTTTGGAAACTGGACATACTTTGGTTGTCATTTATTTGGTCTCTTCTCAATTTATTTGATATTTCAAATGTTTTGTTCCTGAGGAATAACGTCATCGTGGATGTTAGCACATATTTTTAACCATCTAATATTAAATCAGAAATATTTAACTAAAAATTTTCATAATATATATATATATATATATATATATATATATATATATATATATATATATATATATATATATATATATATATATAAAGCCATTTTGGGTATAATATGTAACAAAATAACAATTTAACTCACATATTCCTTGACCGGTCCTATAATCCGTAGTGATGATAACGTCCATTGCGAGTCTGTACCGGCATCGTCTGTCTTCTGCAATGTTCTGTAAGATCAGTAGACCGAGCTACATCAAGTCATGTTTCCTCTGGCGTCCATGTGTCTTTATCTCTCGCATGATATCTATGAAATGAAGTTGTAAAGGGTGACGTTGTGTTGTGTTACTGTTGGCAACAGAAAATCCACACGGAAAGTCAACTCTAGGCTTGAAGTGTTCACTCATGTCATAGTCACCAAACAATAGCTATCTGATTAACATATCCACGTCTTACAGGACGATATCAGCTCAATATCATTGATGATACTACTCGCTTAGATCTTCCAGCCAATTATCTAAGTCTGTCTGTGCAAATAAACATGTCGTGTCAACAGAGAAAAACGTCCCAAACCGAGCTCGGAAAAAACGATTGTAAGTCTTCGCATTACGTATATCATATGCCTAGAGGTGATAATTGAATAAAAATACTGAGCATCAAAAACAGCAGTTCAGTTCTTGGTCCAACACACAAAAATGGCGACGCCCTGGAGAGTTAATTGACATTATTAGTCAGATATACATTATCGTCTCAGTTTTCGGCATTCACGCATATCGAGTTACTGGGTCGACTGGAGAGCATCGGTGATGTTTCGTTCGGTAAGAAATAAAAACATAAAAAGAAGGCTAGACATCTTAAGTTAGACAGTGACAGTCTGGCATTGAATGTACATATCCTCCCGAGAGCCGATATTAATTCGCTTGTTTCTAAATGTCTTTGGA
>JAODUO010001330.1:0-25000 GCA_025642075.2 Ridgeia piscesae | reverse complement strand
CGAACAATCAATTTTACTAATTGAGTAATTTACTTGAAAACATGATTCCGATATAAATTCCAGAAAGGTGATGACGTAGCACTAGCTACTCTCTTTGAATGGTTCGTAGAGTGGCTCTACAGATCAATTCTAAAGTGGCAGTGGCAGTGGCAGTGGCAGTGGCAGTGGCAGTGGCAGTGGCAGTGGCAGTGGCAGTGGCAGTGGCAGTGGCAGTGGCAGTGGCAGTGGCTGGCAGTGGCAGTGGCAGTGGCAGTGGCAGTGGCAGTGGCAGTGGCAGTGGCAGTGGCAGTGGCAGGTGGCAGTGGCAGTGGCAGTGGCAGTGGCAGTGGCAGTGGCAGTGGCAGTGGCAGTGGCAGTGGCAGTGGCAGTGGCAGTGGCAGTGGCAGTGGCAGTGGCAGTGGCAGTGGCAGTGGCAGGCAGTGGCAGTGGCAGGCAGTGGCAGTGGCAGTGGCAGTGGCAGTGGGCAGTGGCAGTGGCAGTGGCAGTGGCAGTGGCAGTGGCAGTGGCAGTGGCAGTGGGCAGTGGCAGTGGCAGTGGCAGTGGCAGTGGCAGTGGCAGTGGCAGTGGCAGTGGCAGTGGCAGTGGCAGTGGCAGTGGCAGTGGCAGTGGCAGTGGCAGTGGCAGTGGCAGTGGCAGTGGCAGTGGCAGTGGCAGTGGCAGTGGCAGTGGCAGTGGCAGTGGCCGTGGCCGTGGCCGTGGCCGTGGCCGTGGCCGTGGCCGTGGCCGTGACCGTGACCGTGACCGTGACCGTGACCGTGACCGTGACCGTGACCGTGACCGTGACCGTGACCGTGACAGTGACAGTGACAGTGACAGTGACAGTGACAGTGACAGTGACAGTGACAGTGACAGTGACAGTGACAGTGACAGTGACAGTGACAGTGACAGTGACAGTGACAGTGACAGTGACAGTGACAGTGACAGTGACAGTGACAGTGACAGTGACAGTGACAGTGACAGTGACAGTGACAGTGACAGTGACAGTGACAGTGACAGTGACAGTGACAGTGACAGTGACAGTGACAGTGACAGTGACAGTGACAGTGACAGTGACAGTGACAGTGACAGTGACAGTGACAGTGACAGTGACAGTGACAGTGACAGTGACAGTGACAGTGACAGTGACAGTGACAGTGACAGTGACAGTGACAGTGACAGTGACAGTCCCAACTAGCTGAGAAACCGGGAAGGCTCTTGGCTTGATGTAGCTCTCTCCTTCTGTCTGGCTCTCCTGGCAGCCACCTGCCGGCGCTTGGTCTCATCTGTCCCCTGCACGCTTCCCACATCACCATGTTCGTGAACATGAAATAATATGGGTGAACGTTTGCTTGTATAAATATACTTCTGAAAATGATGTACTTACAACATATCTTGGGGTCAATAAATATTATGGTTATGTTTATGATTACTGCAGTGAGTTTAAATGCAGTATAACTAATGTTATGCACTAGCGCTGGGCGTGAACGAGCCATGCTGACAACATCGTTACATCATGGTGAAATGTCGGCGCACCACCCAATTGCATTGTCTTAATTATACGGATATTACGTTTCCGTATATCATAACTTCTCGCGAGAATGCCATCGCGTAAAAAATTAAAAATATGTTAACGCACATAGCGATGACCGCGCCCAAAAAAAGACTACCGCAAGACGGGACACCCACAGGCGTGGCTCGATTCGCGGTTGGTCAGCTGCACTGCGCATGCGCTATTACAGTACTGTAGCACATGTCCGTTGCTTTATAAACACCAGGCGGCAACATCTCTAGCAAGACGTCTTTGCAACAGGACATTGGGAGCACCGTCAAGGTAGGAACATAGCGCGGTCGAAGAGACGAACGAAACGATAGATGTTGAATCTGCACATGCGGCTGTTGGATACATGTGTCGGTTTTGCCACTTCGGATAATCAGAGCATTTGGTTTTCATAGTATTCACCAGGACTTGTTATATAATACTTGGCCACCTGTGTTTTGCAATATGGCTGCGGGTTTGTACTATTAGCATAGAACAAGAAGATTAACTACTTTGTTTTGCCAAATTCATAATACATTTCTGACGGTTAATTTCCCTGCAATGTACTATGAAGATTATGATTTAAATATTTATGTTCGTTTCTTCTTGTGATCGAACATCAACTGAGTTCCTTTGTTATTCATCGCAACACGAAATAGTTGTTTTTAAATTAACAATGTAAGCAATGCCGCTGTTGAAGTGGCTCTCTGTGCGATGTTGAAATTGTTATTGTCCTGTTTGCAAATCTATCGTTGGCTTTTATCTTTGCCCTGACGAATGACCAAATTCGTATTTTGTTACCACAGCACAGACACCTTCGAAACATGACGTTCCTATATCAAGCAGCGGTGTTGCTGTTAGCTGTGGCAGTCGAAAGATCTGCTGGTAAGTTGCGTCTTAGACAACAATTATTGGTATAGGTTTAATGGGCTACAGAAAATCTTATTAATCGCCAACATAGTTTACGTATGTCAAGATTAGCTTGTTCAGCTCCTACGTAAGGTTGACTAATTTTACTATGTTCAGAAAATACACGTCGACGCGAATGCACATTCACGAATAAATAAATAAATCAATAAATCAATATATTATAATAAAAAAAGTGATTGATTATTTAAAATGTATTTGGACATTCATATATGTTGAATGTCGAGTAGTTTTCTCATTGCATGTTGTATGAAGACGTGTGAAATGTCTCCAGTGACGTAATTATATTCTGCCAGTTTTCCCGTGTGCTTGGAGAATCACACATTTCTCGTATTTGGCAAAGTACTAACATCACGTGTCTTCACATTGTACCTCTTCCTCATTGTTTGAGCTACAACTGATAGATTTGAATTTCGAAACTCTAAACGCAATCTGTGTTAATCAAATGCATTCATACCGGAATGTGTGTCTGCCGGAAGTCGACTTGTCACGACTGCGCATGTGTTGCAGCTTGTGACATGTTCACCCTGGGGGACTGCTCTGCCAAGTGCGGGGGTGGTTTCGCAACTGGCCCTCTGAAATGTTCAGACAATGGCACGGAGTCCGTCTGCGGTAAACTCAGTGTGACCTGCAACAGCGCCCCATGCGATGGTGAGTAAATGTCTACACAGGTATTCGAAACATTGGTTTGATCAGACCTTTATTCTTATGTCAATTGATTAATAATGTGTAGTAAGATAGGCAAATAAAGTTGCGTATTTATCGTAGGTGACCTGTGTATCAATCTATACATTAACCATTCTCTAAATATTCCGCAGTTTACATAAGTATTGTTGAATTTATTTATTTTGTTATGCTAAATGCTTTTCTTGTTTCTGAATCGTGTTCATTTATTTATGTCCAGTGAATTATTACATCAAATTTAAATAAATATGTCTGGGAGGAATACGCCAAATTGTAATTTGACAACTGGCTCAAGAATGACTATTCAAAACGTATTAACAGATCGCCTAAACTGAGCATCTCCGTGCAACAAACCCTTTCTGACGTAATATCCGCCAGTTACAATTACTCCAGTGTTAACATAATTGTATCAATGAACAGCTTGCAAATAATCTACCTACACATAAAGCTACACGAACATAAACACCACCAGTCACATAATTCATTATGTTTGCAGGCCCAGAACCTTGGAGCGATTGCAGCGCCTCTTGTGGAGGAGGATCCAAAACGCGCTCTGTGGGCAACGAGACGCAGACACTTCCGTGCAATACACAGAACTGTGACTCAGGTGTGTTGGTCTCATATAACAGTATTATATATTGGCGAGGCAGTTGGTTACATATAATGTTGTACGGTAGTCATGCAGTTGTTTTTAGCGTGTAGTGAAAACATCATTATTGACGAATTAAAACAACAGGGGAGGCCGTTGATAATCTAATGTAGTATGCCTGACATTTGGCGTCTTGAATGATCTATAAAAACAGTCGTAAATTGTGAATCATATAGATGGAAGTCTGGTGTTCGTTCGACCAATAGCTTCCCTAACCGTTTTGTTTTGGGGTATTTTAATGTTGTATATAAAAACACATTTTCTCCACAACCTAGTCGAAAATAACATCTAACCCACATCGAATAATGGCAACAAACGTTTTTATGTTCACAAAAATATTTAGCAATTATTTAACACTCTTGCCAAGATTCTACACAAACTTCTCACACACGTAATTTGTGTGACATAAGCCTTTGGACTAATTACTGTGGGGATCTAAAGCTAAAAACGAGATATTTGCCTCTATTCCGAGAGGATGGGAGAGCCGAAACATCCAGCCGAAACATCCAGGAATGTTGTCATGACTACGTTATCGTCATATCCACCTTCTTGTGCTGCAGCCGACTGCCCAGACTCGGCCGCAGACATCGTCTTTGTGCTCGACAATTCGAACAGTATCACAAACTTCGGATTCGAGGCAGCCAAACAGATCGTTAGCGACGCAGTCAGCGGCCTGCCCTCTGGTGTCCGCGTCTCGATGATAGAGTTCTCGACGAAGACGAACGTCGTGTTCGAACTGACGAAGTCGCCATCTGCGGCCGCCATCTTGGCTCCAAGTTTCACGGGAGGCAGTGGCATTCTAGCTTACGGTGTCCTGGCTGCGGCAGCCGCTCTCAGGTACACAAACACAAACGTGACGTAGCATTAACTGTAAACCCACTCTATAATGATAATGATAATGATAATGATAATGATAATGATAATGATAATGATAATGATAATGATAATGATAATGATAATGATAGTGATAGTGATAGTGATAGTGATAGTGATAGTGATAGTGATAGTGATAGTGATAGTGATAATGATGATAATAATGATAATGATAATGATAATGATAATGATAATGATAATGATAATGATAATGATAATGATAATGATAATGATAATGATAATGATAATGATAATGATAATGATAATGATGATATGATAATGATGATAATGATGATAATGATGATAATGATGATAATGATAATGATAATGATAATGATAATGATAATGATAATGATAATGATAATGATAATGATAATGATAATGATAATGATAATGATAGTGATAATAATAGTGATAATAATAGTGATGATAATAATAGTGATAATAATAGTGATAATAGTGATAATAGTGATAATAGTGATAATGATAATGATAATGATAATGATAATGATAATGATAATGATAATGATAATGATAATGATAATGATGATGATAATGATAATGATAATGATAATGATAATGATAATGATAATGATAATGATAATGATAATGATAATGATAATGATAATGATAATGATAATGATAATGATAATGATATATAGTGATAATGATAATGATAATGATAATGATAATGATAATGATAATGATAATGATAATGATAATGATAATGATAATGATAATGATAATGATAATGATAATGATAATGATAATGATAATGATAATGATAATGATAATGATAATGATAATGATAATAATAATGATATGATAATGATAATGATAATGATAATGATAATGATAATGATAATGATAATGATAAAGATAATGATAAGATAATATAAGTATATGAAATATAATAATGATAATGATAATGATAATGATAATGATAATGATAATATAATAATAATAATAATAATAATAATAATAATAATAATAATAATAATAAAATGAATAACAAAATAAACTGCCACATGTCTTGTGTCGAAACTTCGTTCGAATTTTTGACCATTCCAGCGTTTCACCAACTGCATTGTTCCGTCTCATTGAACCAGAGAGCAGACACTTGTTTTCACTTGCAGTTCGTCAGCGGCGGGAGTGCCAAAGATCGTTGTGTTTGTGTCTGACGGCGAGCAGATGGTTTTGGAAGCCTGTGCCAACGAACTCGCTACGGCCATACGTGATAGTGGCGTCACTATGCTCTCCGTCGGTAGGTCTTGAAACAGCAGTTGAGTTCCGCCTAGGTAGATATACGGACGACAATACTGATTCAACTACAACCAATGTATATCACTAAACCCGAATTTGTTGCATCAACAATGTTCCTTCCTGTAGGAAAATATCCATTTTGGCTGCATGTAGTCACCGTTACTATCCATAGTTTAAATGTTTTACGCCCTTCAATTTAGCGTATTAGAATACCACCATCGAAATAGTTACAGAGTAGCTTTGCATAAAAGTATGCGCTACACATAAAACAAAATGTATTAACCGTACCTTAAAATACATATGAAATGAACATTCACAGTATGCATGGTCAAGGATCGCCTGTATGTCTTCTCATAGTCGATCATTAGGTTATCGCAACATGTTAACTATAACTCATACATTGTTGAAGTAACGTAAAATTACCGTTTGTTTACTATGTCTACACAACGAATTGATTAGAACGTAGGCTCGACATTCTAAAAGTGGCATAGAGACATGGACACCATTGTGCAAACAGGAATAACATATCATCACTTACAGAAATACACATATAATATGTTTATCCAATACTAATAACATGTACCAATATCACACCGGTAACAAAGAATCCATACGTACATCGGCAAAACTTTCCAGCATGGTCAGTAAATTTGAAACAAATAAGGGTAAATGCAAAACACAGATGATGAACCGATATGTTAAAGGGGTTCTGTGTAAGCGTATACGTTCGAGATCACACGATAATTTCCCATATCTATTTTCTGCTACTTTTGTCTTGCACATATATGCGTAACGTATGTGTAATCGTCGCGTGATTTCCTCCCACAGTCATCGGAAGGGCTGCACCCTCGGCTCTCTATCCGGTCACGAGTCCAGAGTTCAACAAGAACCAGTTCTTGTCATCAGACGTTTATGCAGCGAGAAAAATATCTGCAGCTATCAGAGGAGCACTCGCCAACTGCACAGGTAAACGAAATCACCCTTTATATAGCGCTCTATTTCACACACTCTATTTCACACACCGATTAAAAAAAGAAAACGAAATACATAGATAGGTGTCTAGATAGATAGGTATATAGGGTATAATAATAATAATAATAATAACAATAATTTTATTGGTTTTGCAATTAAAGCATTACATAATACTATTGCAAGGTCAGATACAATAATGTAAAACTAAAACACATCAAGATATGTGTGTATCGTATAAAATACACTTTGTAGAACCCTGCTAACTAATAATAATTATATTATTGGTATTAATAGTAGTAGTAGTAGTAATTGTAATAATTAATAATCACTCTTTATTAATGAAAATGAAAATATTTCATACCATTATTGTTGGCAAAGTCAAATAAAATAATTTAAAACCACAATGCATCGCAGCTGAATGTAACTCGTACGATGGAGCACCATGGCTACCTTACGCGATGCATTTGTACTTACAGCTGCTGCCGCTAGTGAAGACGGAGAGGCCGAGCTCGATGACGCTGGCTTGAAGGGAGGACCAATGATGTCAGCCGGAGTGGCACGTAAGGGTTCCCTTGTCACCCCGCTGCGAGTGTCTTTTGCCACAAGTGTAACAAACCATCAAGCGAAAGGGTCTGTTCGTGTATTCGGAGTTATCCAGTGCACTAAATTGGCCGTAGGAAATTGAAAATCAATGTTGTTGCGGTTAACGCAGCCAGTTAAGCGATATTGCCAACGAAACTTGCCTTAACACAGGACGCGTTGTTGAATGCACTTCCGTCGTCGTATTTTTAAATTTCGAACGTTTCTACCGGCTTTCTGAAGGAATTAAACACAATTTTACAAATGAGCATAAATACTAACATTAATCCTTATTATACACGTAATCCTTGGAATTAATCCAAAACAATAATGACATCTGAAGGCGTCAAGCAGTGAAACCTCACATATTTCACCAGATTACAAATTAATGAACATATCACCTGGAAACCCTGTTGGGTTTATATCGACGAAATAAAAGCCAACGATCAAATTTAATACAAATTAAACCATAAATGTAAGACAGTATAGTATGATTCTTTGCAAATAATCAACCAATGCACATGAGTAATTAACGACACATATACACACGCATACGCAATACTACATACATATATACATAAACCAAGTTAACGACTAATCTGTTTTTAAACATAAGAACATAATACGGTTTTTCTGAATAAATTCTCGACGAAGTCATGCAGCCGTGCGAGAGAGTGTCATGACAATACTAATAGCAATATTTATTTTATTTAGTGCATATATCCGTAGCGTTCACAGCGCTTTTTACTTGTTACCTCATTGAAACTACAATATGAATATTATAATGTTACAACTTTAAATGATAAAAATATATAAATATAAAATATAAGATAAAAATACTATGTAAACATCAGAAGATTATAAATGAAACAATTGTCATGGCAAATAAAATACTTTAAATGTTGTTTGAATGTTCTGTTTAACACCAGGCGCGCAGTGTTTGTTCAGCCGTTCTTTGTGTCTGACAGAGTCCAACTGTGGGCCGTGGGGTGAATGGAGCGCGTGCAGTGAGAGTTGCGGTGTTAGTGGCATCCACGAGAGGGTAATGATTTGTGTAGACGAATCGAGAGAAGAGATCAAGAAATTTCAATTCCAGGCTTGCATGATCATCTGTCCAGAACGTATGTATACCGACCCTCGCATGCGCGAAATCACGTCTACAGTTCACACGCGCGCTTATGCACTGCGTTTCACTGACATGTGCGCGCGGATACACAAAGGCATGCACACACGCACACACGCACGCAGGCACACACACACACACACACACACACACACACACACACACACACACACACACACACACACACACACACACACACACACGCAGCACACACACACACACACACACACACACACACACACACACACACACACACACACACACACACACACACCAATAAACAGTTATGTGTGCGCACGCGTGCACGCACGCACGCACGCACTCACGTTTTATTTAACTGCTGACACATTGCAACCGGTTCAATTTATTTAAAAAATACATAGACAAACAAAAACTATTGCCGGACACTTCTGTAAATGCCTCTTATTAGTTTAACTAACAAGGACAATTGTGCCGGACAGAACCTGGTGTTTGTCTCTTATGATTAACCCAACGAGGGCCATTAATTTCCACGACGACCAGTCCCGTAACTTGGTTACGCTTGATATTCGATGTTGTTACGGTATCAACATGTTGTGAACATTGGCGACTTTACAGCGGAAGTCGTATGTTCGATGAACGACTATATGCATGGCCATGTGTGGCTGGCTCATCCGGGCAACTGCCACCTGTACTTCGTCTGTGAGCTCGTGTATCGCAACAAGTTCCGTATGCACGGAATTGACTGTGGCGAGCTCTTCTGGAACGATGACACATTACTGTGTGAGACAGCTCCGGATGCGGATGCGACTTGTGACTTGGTTGTGAACGTACCACAGCAGCCGAAACCATTCACCTGTAAGTGGAACCACGCAGTGTGTTGGCCGGGTATTTCTATCGCGTTAACCGTGCCGGTTAACGCGATAGAAATACCCAGTCGGCGGGGATTCCGTATTGATTACAAGCAAAACTGACAATAAAATCAACCCGAAAGAGATATCGAGAAGCTATTTCCTAGCATGTCATCGGTATGTTTTCCATCGCAAATTGTGATTTGTTGTAGGCTGTCTAATTACTGTTAAATAACATTACAAATCTTTGGTTTCCGGTGTACTCTGCGGGAAACGTCATAAAGCTTACGAATAATTTGATTATTTGACACGTTTGCAAACCAATCATAAGTATTGTAGCTCAACAAAATGCATAAAAACATATATTATTTTATATTATTTTAATAAAGCCATACCCAAAAATAAAGTCAAGAGAAATAAAAGACTGACACTGATGATGTTATGTTTTCCGTCACTTCCAGCAAAGTGCAGCAGTCCCGGTCTGGTGTTGGAATACGACTTTGACACCGGGGTTGTGGATAACTGCAACGGTGCCCCTCTGGTAACGATAATGGGTTCACCGAATATCGCACCTGAAGGGCCGAATAACGTTCTCTGTTTCGACGGAAGTTCATACATGCAGGTGAGTCACTGCTGCGGTGCAAAAGCAAAAAGACGGTTTACACACAGCTGATTAAAAATTCCCATTAATTGTTGATTTAAAAAAATACTGAGTTGCATTGTTCCAGCATTGCAACCCGTGACCTCGAAAATAATATAATATATATATATTTATTTAATTTAAACGGTTGAATATATATATATATATATATATATTATATATATATATATATATATATATATATATATATATATATATATATATATATATATATATATACTGCACTACAAAGGACATTAGCTAGAAAGAACCTTTCTCAATAAATTGTTTATACCCTCTACCATTTTACTTCTGAATGTAAATTTTTAGTATACTGTAAACAAAATAATTCACGCAGGAAGAATTGTGTGATATTATTATAATGCATTATTCTTTCCATCTACTCAATGTGCTTATTTATTTAGTCTTATTTATTTAGCAATTTTTAAATACTTTTGTACTGTTACATAATTATATTGTGTCTTGTGAAAAACAATAAAAACTGTATTGGGACAATTATCCAGTTATCCAGTTCACTGGTGGGTATATGATATGTAAATAGTTAACCGTTATGATAATTAGTCTGCGTATGCGGATTAAATTAAATAATAGTAATAATAATAAATATTAATGATACACTGTGATAAAAACCATATCAAATATGCTATGTATACGTTATATTAAGTGTATATTTACAGATTAAATTAAAGTATTAAAAATTATTATTATACATTTTTACATATTTAATAACAAGTGTAAATATGACGAATGAAGACTGCTAGATACATTCAGCTTCAATAATATTAATAAAAATAAATTAGAAAAATAATATATATTAATAAAAATAAATTAGAAAAATAATATATATTAAAAAGTGCAAGTAAGACGAATGAAGACTGCTAGATACATTCAGCCGATACGGCTTCAATAATAATTAATATAAATAAATAAGATAAATACTATACGTTAAAAAGTGCAAGTGAACCAAACGAAGACGGCTGGAAACATTCAGCCGATCGTAAGGCTGACATTCACGATTATTTTCATCCTCTCCAGATTCCGTTCCTGACGACTTGGTTTGCTGGGAAGACAGTGACCGAGTTCACGGTGGCGTTGTGGTACAAGCGCTGCTCCGACGACACGCGTGACGAACAGGGTCTCATCCACAACGGCGGGTGCGCGGCAGTTAACACCGGCTTCCAGGTGACGACGGGTTATGGCGGAGTGTTCGCCGGCGTCACGACGTCAGATCCCTACCCACCCGGCCTCAAGCAGCTCTTCGCTGTCACGGTACGGTGCTCCTTTCTGTCTGGTGCTCGCAACGGTTGGTATCCTAGG
Organism: Ridgeia piscesae; assembly: GCA_025642075.2. Taxonomy (NCBI): domain Eukaryota; kingdom Metazoa; phylum Annelida; class Polychaeta; order Sabellida; family Siboglinidae; genus Ridgeia; species Ridgeia piscesae. Next base: position 13,606 of record JAODUO010001330.1, on the reverse strand, counting down.
CGCAAGAGAAATGCGTGTCCTTCATGTTCACTAGGTAGTTATGGCACTCGTGTTGGCGAAGTTGCACAGGTCAGCGAGCAAGGTTCGGATTAGCGAGACTAGGTGAAGATGTAATGCGGTCGTTCAAAGCACAAATTGCTCAAATGCTTCAGACCATTTTATTGCAACTTTGTCTTGTCATATCTCTGTGGTTTCTTGTCAACCTACTGATCCGGTGGAAGCATTGTTGTATAAATAACTGCCATGTGTACTGATTTGGCGATAGTAATCACGGTTGTTAAAATTTATGTTACGGATACTCTTGATGTTTTTCTGCAGAAGTGTACACAAACCGGTCGTCCATGGTAAAATAACAATATTCAGTCTTTTGGAATCTTACTAAACTGACTAGGCTAGATTTCGTACATACAATTAACGAAATGCACTATTGATTAATAGGTTATACACACACATACATATATACACAAACATACATACACAAACGCACACACACACACACACACACACACACACACACACACACACACACACACACACACACACACACACACACACACACACACACACACACACACACACACACACACACACACACACACACACACACACACACACACACACACACACACACACACACACACACACACACACACACACACACACACAACACACACACACACACACACACACACACACACACACACACACACACACACACACACACACACACACACACACACACACACAAATCATGCACAAAAACACGCACGCATTCGCGCATTTTTCATTTCATATTGTATTTATTGTACGTTATTGTGAACATAAGGTGCTGGGGCAATAAGTGTAGGCTAAACCATGCCTAGCGTATGTACATTACTAATGCTTACAGGCGCCTAGTTCCGACTGGTTGGAGAAGGCCGGCTGGCAGCAGGCTGTGATGGTCTTTGATGGAGAGAATGAGAAACTCTATCTCCAGGGATACGAGCGCGAACGAGCCCCGTCTGAAGGTACGTTTTACGTTGCTCTTGTTTCTGTTTGGATGCTACGTCATAATGATAACAATAATGTATTAAGAAAGGAATCCACCGATAACCTCTGAATCCCAGCACAGATGTGCAACTGGTGGACAGGATTACATATTATCGACGTTAGTGTGCATTGCATTAACATCAGTTAACGAGGCAATCCGGCATATGTGACACGTCGTTAATGTACTTCGTCAATTCGTGTTTTTTTCTGTTTGACCTAAACAAGAAATGATGATAAGACATACATTATATCTATTATGACAGGCTTGCTCGTTTCGGAAACGGATTTTGAACTATGCAATCAGAGAAACAGCTGTCTTATTTAACTCCGACTCAGCAATCAATTATAGCGATTGTTTCTCAAAATTGAATTTTAAAGTAACGCTCGCTTCGATGTTTACTCGTGCTTCTGTCCTGATTTATTCTACTTTGCATTATTCCACAAAAACACATCACTGACTAATTCAGTGGATGATAAGCTAAATAACGTCAATCGTCACGGCAAGTGGCTTTGTCAAGTTAGCAGATGTAGTGATCAAATACCTATGTCTTTGACACGTAGTAATATGTATAGTTCCTTGTAATAAAAGTCACTGCGACTGTTTTGCTCACATTTGTATATTAGTATCTGGACATCTACGAAACGGATTCGCGACGGTCTGAACCAGTTGTGAATGCATCTTTAATAAATAATAAATTATTACGTTATGAGCCGCATGTCGCAATTGATAAGGCGAATTAGAAATTAATAATGGCAAGATTGCGCATTTTGACATGTAATTTCGGTACTTTGCAAACATACACTACTTAAGTACTGTACGATTGGCTTATATTGTGCCAAATAAATTGGTTCGTTGGGAATGTGATTTTTTGGTTTTACAATGTTTGACGATTTACCACAATTTATAAATGAGGACTAAACTGGCTTGCGCTGATTCACAGAAATTGCAGTCACAACTAAAAACAGCGAAAGTTCACCTCATTGACTTAAAATAAGACGATTCGAGTATAGGGGAAAGAAAATGTTGGTGACTGTTCTTGATGGTTGTTTTCCCCTTGTGCACCTCTCTAGGCTGCATGCTGAACGGGCCCTCTCCTGCCTTCCTCGGGAAACTGTGCGAGGGAAAATTCTTCTGTGGTTGCATCGATAACGTAAGTATTGCTACTTGACTACCAGGGGAATGTAGGGGTCATGGCTTCGTTTTATACGTATGTATGAGTGTGTGTGTGTGTGTGTGTGTGTGTGTGTGTGTGTGTGTGTGTGTGTGTGTGTATGTATGTATGTATGTATGTATGTATGTATGTATGAATGTATGCATGCATGTATGTATGTATGTATTTATGTAGGTATGTATGTAGGTAGGTGTGTATGTATGTATGTATATATGTATGTATGTAGGTGTGTATGTATGTATGTATGTACGTATGTATGTATGTATGTGTATGTATGTATTTATGGGAAATGGGTATATTAAATAAACAATTCATTATGTTATGTTATCTTATGTTATATATAATTATATAAAATTTATATATATATATATATATATATATATATATATATATATATATATATATATTATATACATATATATGTGTGTTGTAGTATGTATGTTTTATATGTATGCAATTATATATATATATATATATATATTTCACATATTATTACTATATTGCTGTACGACGGGTATACAACGCCACTACGCTTGTGTGTTTCAGCTCCGTGTCTGGGAAAGAGCCCTGTCTGCGGGTGAAGTCCTCAGTCTGCAGTAATAATCATTATTACGCCATCTTTTCCTTCTCGCAAGCAAATTGTTCAACTGAGAAAGTGTCCGAGTTTGATCGACGGAGTATTAGAACGCTTATCGCACTACACGTGTGAAATATTACTTACTCGAGTAATGCGTATGAGCTCTTAGTATTATGATGAAATAGAAGAAGTAGACGACCAGGAAGAAGAACCAGAAGATGCAGGACAACTACAAGGGTCAGAATTAAGTATACAAAGTCGGCGCACGATAATGCAATCAGTGCGGTAAGAGTGCTACTTTCAATACCCATATTGTGCTGGTGTACTTTGTCATTCTGTCAAATAAAGTATTCTTCTTGAGAAAGTCGTTTACTGAGATTTCTAACATGGTTGACTATAACGATTGGGTGTAATGTGGAGGTAAACGCATGCACTCACGCACTCACGCACGCACGCACACACACACGCACGCACGCACGCACGCACGCACGTATGTCGCAGTGAACGCTGCCGTACCGTGCAACACCGCTGTTAATTATTTCTAGAGCGGTCTAATGATATGATAAATGTGCGAGCTATGTCACCCTTCATCACTGGCAAGCTTCCTGAGAGTATAACATTTTCAACTCTTGTCTTCATCAGTGTCTCTACCAACTCTCTGTATCTCTTTACTATCCTGGTTGTTCCATGCCTGTCTGCATTGTTCGACCCTACATGTACAATATAGACCCTCCTTGGCCATGCCCCAATACGTTCTCTACCCGTTCAGTCACATGCTCTATCCTAGCCCCCGGAAGACAAACAACAATGTCTTCTCCTTTGCTTAATGTCCTGTCTGTCTGTCGCAAAATGGAGTCTCCCATAAATACCCTTTCTGTTCTCAATGCCCCCTCGATCACTGCTTCAGAGTAGCTCCTCCGTTTTGCATCTCCCTGGTTGCTGACTTTTCCCTCTGCCGCTTTCTCTGTTGTTCCTTTCTTTCCTGTCTCTTTTCTTCCTGTCATCGTCCTTGTTATTGACCTCCGTTTGGTCACATCTACTCTCACTTCCTATCTTCCCTTCATCTTTCCTCCTGTCGCATCTACTTCTCTCATCTCCTGTCCCCTTGTCCCTCCCTCCTTCTCTACTGTCACTTTCTCCCCTGTCACCTTCCTGCATGTCATGTTTCCTGTTGGTCTTTCTCCATTTGTTGTCCTTGCAATCACCCTCCCTCCACTCTCCATCCCCTTCACAATATCCGTTGGCCTAGCTAACTCTGCTGTCAGACAGTCCACTTTCCAACACCCTAAACATTGGAACGTAAACCCTTCCTCCGATGTCTCTGACCAAGATTTTCCGCACCCCGATACGGCAAAATCCACCAAGCTGTGGCAGTGGTTACACACCAAGTGCCTCCTTGCCTTCACGTGCCGCTTGCAAGGTGCCATATTACAATTTGTCAAAATCAACTCTTAGTTTATACCAACTTAGTCTTTAGAAAGAGTGTTTGTTTATTGTGTACAGCAACTGCAGCACTCTTTATGTTATAAACAACTTACTACCTATGCTACCATGAACAATAAGTTTAGTCTGTACTGGTACCGTTCCCCAGCGGAAACGTTGGACACTACCTATATAAACAAACAAGGGTTTCCTACTAAAACGCTTGTTTAATAACATTGATACCTATTCACAGTATTATCTTACATATGTAGTTGTTACGCTTATTGCTTTATCTCTTATATTCTATATCAAATAAAGAGATTTGCTCAATCTTGTTTACAATTTGTCGAAGCCTAGACTACCCTATTATCACCCACTATACTAATCTGTTCAAAAATACTGTTAACTAACAAAGTTTAACCAAGACTACTACTCAATATATGTCCAGTACAACTTTATGAATAACCTTAACACAAGAATAATACTTATCAATCAATATTTCCGCTTGTATTTCAAATTGTATACACCACCAATTTCAAACCTCTACATCCGCCAATTTTCCCGCCAAGAGTTACGAGCGAAGCAGCAGCATACGCGCAGCAGCAGCAGCAGCAGCAGCAGCAGCAGCAGCAGCAGCAGCAGCAGCAGCAGCAGCAGCAGCAGCAGCAGCAGCAGCAGCAGCAGCAGCAGCAGCAGCAGCAGCAGCAGCAGCAGCAGCAGAGCAGCAGCAAACAGCAGCTACACGAGCGCAGTAGCGCAACAGCAGCCACCAGCAGCAGCAGCAGCAGCAGCAGCAGCAGCAGCAGCAGCAGCAGCAGCAGCAGCACAGCAGCAGCAGCACGCAGCAGCAGCAGCAGCAGCAGACAGCAGCAGCAGCAGCACGCAGCAGCAGCAGCGGCAGCAGCAGCAGCGGCCAGCAGCAGTCAGCGCAGCCAATAGTAAGCTGCAGTAGAGCAGCAGCAGCAGCAGGCAGGCAGCAGCAGCAGCAGCAGCAGCAGCAGCAGCAGCAGCAGCAGCAGCAGCAGCGCAGCAGCAGCAGCAGCAGCAGCAGCAGCAGCAGCAGCAGTGGCAGCAGCAACAGCGGCAGCGCAGCAGCAGCAGCAGCAGCAGGCAGGCAGCGCGCAGCAGCAGCAGGCAGCAGCAGCAGCAGCAGCAGCAGCAGCAGCAGCAGCAGCAGCAGCAACAGCAGGCAGCGCAGCAGCAGCAGCAGCGCAGCAGCAGCAGCAGCAGCAGCAGCAGGCGCAGCGGCAGCAGCAGCAGCAGCAGCAGCAGCAGCAGCAGCAACATCAGCAGCAGCAGCAGCAGCAGTGGCAGCAGCATCAGCAGCAGTAGCGGGCTGCAGCACCCAGCAGCAGTACAGCAGCAGCAGCAGCAGAGAGCAGTAGTAGAATAGTGAGAATAGCAGCAGTAGCAGCAGTAACAGCAGCAGCAGTAGTAAGGCGCAGTAGCAGTAGTCAGTACTGTAGCAGCAGTGAGAGCTGTTGCAGCAGCAGCAGCAGCAGTGGTGGGAGTAGCAGTAGAGACCAGTAGTAGTAGTATGTAGTAGTAGTAGTAGTGGTAGTAGTAGTAGTAGTAGTAGTAGTAGTAGTAGTAGTAGTAGTAGTAGTAGTAGTAGTAGTAGTAGTAGTAGCAACAACAGCAACAGCAGCACAAACAGCAGTAGCAGTAGTAATAGTAAAAAGAATACTTCATAATGAAAACTTTATCACGTGGTATATCGTGATTTTCAATGGGTCATCATTACCCAACATATTCTTACACATATACACTGTACACACATGTATGCATACAAAAATCCTAAATAGAGGATACTTGAACTAAGTACACCCATTTCCCAAAAATGCATACATACATACATACATGCATACATGCATGCATGCATGCATGCATGCATACATACATACATACATACATACATACATACATACATACATACATACATACATACATACATACATACATACATACATACATACATACATACATACATACATACATACATACATACATACATACATACATACATACTCATGTCCATGAGTTTAGAGTTTACATCCGCCACCTGTAATCCGTTTCCAGTGCATTAGGGTCATTGTTCACGTTCCAAAAATCCTATATATTTATTTTGTGTATATATGCATACATGCATACATACACAAAATAAAGCTTTATACAAGATATAGTGGTCATAACCATACTAATTAACAAATGCAATAATACATAAATATAAAAGAAATATATAGTTATAATGTAATTATAAAAAAAACTATAAAATATGCACAGTACATTAATTTTACGTAACGGTGGCTGTGCAATGCCAGGAGCAGGTTGTTAGATCAACATCGCTACTAATGTGAACCTTAAGTACCATCCCAATAATTATTGATCGAGGAAGGACACCAATTGTGCCGTGTACGCTAAACTGTAGTGTATCGTCAACTCCCGGTAGTCGGACCGTCGTACAGCGGGAAGTGTTCCACAGAGACGGCGTCGACAGAAGAGTCCGTGATGTCCCCTGCACGGACGAAATGCGTGTCCCGTGTGAGAGCCGTTGTTGGCGGGTTGCTGCTACACCATTTTGCATTGCCGGGAACACCCTTTGCAAACTTTATATATATATATATATATATATATATATATATATATATAAAAACATATATATATAATAAAATTATATATTTTTATATAATAATAATAATAATAATATATATATATAAAATAAAAATATATATATATATATATACATACATACATACATACATACATACATACATACATACATACATACATACATACATACATACATACATACATACATACATACATACATACATACATACATACATACATACATACATACATACATACATACATACATACATACATACATACATACATACATACATACATACACACATACATATTCCAAACCTAGAGACAAGAATGATGACAAAGCAATAGTTAACATTCGTACCTGAACATGGCTAATAAGACAATGACGTTCAACCAGTAATTTCACAATATGTAACATTTCTGCTTGTTGACATTTCTAAATTCACGATAGGAAGTTCCAATTACCCAGTGCAAGATAAATGTCTTTGATTACAACGAGTCTTACAGCAGGGGCTCGTACTTTCACGTTCTTCCGCCTGAAAGGAGGTACCGGTGCATGAAACGCAGAAGGGTTCGGTAGAGCAGGAGTTTTGTGCCAGCGGCCATCAGAATGTTTAATCAGTGATATTGACGTCTATGGATTAGTTTTTTGTTGTTGTCACATTTTGCATTTAATTTCTCTTCTTTAACAATCTCTCATATTTTATATATGATCATCAGTTGTGTGATGAATATGCTTCTTAGGACAATACAGTGATGTGTGAATTGAACTGAATTGAAACTCGAGGGGTTGGTGACAGATAGACCCGGAACACATACACTTAAAGGAAAGGTGTTACTCCTGCACACATGTGTGACCCAGAGACGGTGACCTTGGCAGAGAAACAACAAGAGAAGGCTCAGGTTTGCGAAAAACAAAAACTTGGCAATAAGCATCGTTTGAGTTAAGAGAGCTGATAAGAGACGAATTGAGGAACTGAGAGTGAGGGTTGGAGTGATGGAAGTGCCTGTGAATCCGGCAGCCAGTTGTTGGACCTTATTTCTCCACCCTCCAAATTTTCCGAAATGGGCGGCCATGGCCCCGGGGCCCCCCCCCCCCCCCCCACTGATCGGGGCCTGTAGTCTTCGTTTAATTTTGACAGCGGTCCTGTAGCGAGGGTTACTCCTGTCGCTATTTTTTAAATAGTAAGTAGTGTTATGAACATTCCAACTTACACAACCAACGTAAACCAACTTACACAACCAACATAAACCAACATGAGCGTGGGTGGACGTGCGTGGATGTGCTTGAATCGTCAATTCCCGGTAGACCGACTGTCGTTCCACAGAGACGACGTTGACAGAAGAGTCAGTGATGTGCGTGGACGTAGTCTGTGTTATTGATTCGTGATGAGAGCGGCTAGTTATATAACATATTGTTCGTAAGTCGCGTTGTTTGTCGTCACTACAGTAGGCCTACAGCTCTAACTGAGGAAGTTTTCAAATGCACTGCAACTGCGTTCAAAGGCTGAAGCCTTAGCGGGCAAGCATAGCGATCCGAATGGTACACCGGTTCGCCATTACGTCTCTATAAGCCCTTCAGAAGGAAATATAACTAGGGCGGCGTCATCCGGTCGGTTGAGAACCCTTCAGAATTGGGAAGCATTAAACCAGGGGGTTGGTTTCGTTAGTTGGAAAGACTCGTGGAACGAAATAACAAACGAACTAAATCGGTAGTAAACAAACTAGATTTGTTATATATGTCATTCATACGCATGCGTCTCGTGGGATACAACGACATTTGCATCCTTTCGGGTACAATTTCTATGTGTACAGAACGCTACATTTTGCATCTCATAAACCGCAGTTATATACATACAATTTCAGATACATACGTACATACGTACGTGTGTGCGTGCGTGCGGCGCGCGCGGTGCGTGTGTGCGTGTGTACGTGCGTGTGCGTGTGTATACCTATATGACAGTGATGACAGTGAGTGGCACCCTTCATAGCGAAGTGTAGTCATATTGGTGACATCTCTGAAGAAATAGTTTACAAATAGTGCTGTTTACAACAACTTTCTTACAGTTCACGTTTGTTTGAGTAGCGACTGGCCTGAACATCGCCTTTCGACAACCAGCTTTCATGATGTCACTTCCTTGCAGGCAATACATCGCCAACAACGGCAATGATGGCAACAAAGCGTCATTCGTCGCCACCAAATCCGATAAAACAACGCAACATTGGTGGGGTATTGACTTTGGGCTCGAGGACCAGCTGGTCACGAGGGTAAACCTCACTAAGCGAAGTAAACGACACTGGTGTAAGTTATACCATGTGGCTGATACAACAGAATTCTTACAGTAGAGCGCAGTGGCGCAGGCGATACATTTCGTACTCGAGAAAACACCGTTCGGATCCTGAGCTGCCGGTTCAAACGTTGGACAAGTTCGTTCACTCTACGTTGCCGGAGTTCACCCAGTTGTTTGAACGAACGCAGATAGCGGTGTATACTTATGTACGGGTATACTTCGCGCATTTAATTGCAGCATGGCTGAATGCTTTCAAGATAAGTCGAGATGGCATTAGTTTGAATAGGTCTGCCAGGGAATAAAGTGGAATGCGCAGGAAGTTCGGATACTGCGCTGTATAAGAACTTACATTTTAGTGTTGTGCATCTCCTACTAATACGTGTGATTATGTGTCTGCATTAGATAATACACATTGTCTCCTTATCAGCAATTCGTAAATATTGGTTGGGCAGTGGGCACTTTTAATATTGGTATACACAATTTCCGGCAGTAAATCAGCTGCTGCTGCTGCTGCTGCTGCTGCTGCTGCTGCTGCTGCTGCTGCTGCTAATAATAATAATAATAATAATAATAATAATAATAATAATAATAATAATAATAATAATAATAATGCTTCTACACGCACCAGAGGGAACACACACCGCTACTTACAACCCATCCACCCGCACCGAAGCCTACAAACACTCCTTCTTTCTGAGCACCATCAACTCATGGAACAAATGCACACAACAGTTAGTTAGCAAACAATCACTCGACTCAGTTAGACGGCACTTGCACTCGATGCCTACATAAATATATGATGATGTTTTATTATCCCCCACCCCCGCGCAACACCACCCACTACTTGCAACCAACCAAGCTCGATAATACACTAGGGAGGTACGTACGCGGCTGCTGCAGAGTGATGAGCTGAAATAATAATAATAATAATAATAATAATAATAATAATAATAATAATAATAATAATAATAATAATAATAATAATAATAATAATAATAATAATAATAATAATAATAATAATAAATAATAATAATAATAATAATAATAATAATAATAATAATAATAATAATAATAATAATAATAATAATAATAATAATAATAATAATAATAATAATAATAATAATAATAATAATAATAATAATAATAATAATAATAATAATAATAATAATAATAATAATAATAATAATAATAATAATAATAATAATAATAATAATAATAATAATAATAATAATAATAATAATAATAATAATAATAATAATAATAATAATAATAATAATAATAATAATAATAATAATAATAATAATAATAATAATAATAATAATAATAATAATAATAATAATAATAATAATAATAATAATAATAATAATAATAATAATAATAATAATAATAATAATAATAATAATAATAATAATAATGAGTGAGTCTCATGCTAGCCGTTGGTGCGTTAAAAGGCATATTTATGACTAATTGAGAACTAGAAAACATATTTTTGGCTAAGGGTTTGGTGATGCTACCGTAATACCGACAAGAAGTGTTGCAAGTGTTACATCTTACACATCCAGGAATACCAGAAGAGTCTCGCACGCAACTGTGTCTGGTGGCAGGCCATGGACCGAGAGTTGGACGAAATGAGTCAGATGTGGGACAGGTGTCAACTATATTTGTATATGTATTGATTGTCATCCTTTTAGCTTAGCCTGTGTGAATATATCATATCATAGAAGTTGTATGATTATTGTAAATGAGATGTGAATGGCTCGGCCTAAAAATAGTGAAAAATAAGAATGTCACCGAGTGAAAATAAATTACCAATTAATCAATTAATCAATTAATCAATTAATCAATTAATCAATTAATCAATTAATCTAATTAATTAATCAATCAATCAATCAATCAATCAATCAATCAATCAACCAATCAACCAATCAACCAATCAACCAATCAACCAATCAACCAATCAACCAATCAACCAATCAATCAATCAATCAATCAAACAATCAATCAATCAATCAATCAATCACAAACCTCCCAGTTGACACCCACTGTCGTTGCAACATATTCGTATTTGGCGCTTTACCAATATTTGTTAAATGGTAGAGACGACACTTGTATAATTATACTGAATTACAGGAGTTGAAACTTCTTTGATCACACAGAGCACAAAACTCTGAAGTCGACAACAGTAATACGCGTTTTAGTTTGCTACAAACTAACTTACTTACTTACTTATGCCTGTTTGCTCGCTGGGAGCATAGGTCATCGACAAAGGAACGCCACCGTTTTCTGTCCGTGGCCATCTTCTCCATTTCTCTCCTGGTGAATCCCATCTCCTTCGTTTCTTTTTCCGTGTCTCTTTGCCAGGTGTTTCGTGGCCTACCTCTTCGTCTCTTCCCTGGGGGGTTCCATGTGATGGCTTGACGGGTGATGGTGTTTGTGTTTGGTGGTTTCCTGAGTGTATGGCTACAAACTAAACTTGTTCAAAATTTATTTAACAAATATGGCGAACATTAGTTAAATATTTCACAGATAGAGCAAATCGAACACGATTATTTTAGATCATAGGGGCCTAATCACCGTAACATGCGGGGTGAATTAGCTAATTAAGACTATAAACATTTATGTTAGACAGTCATAAGAAAGACGTTATGTCAAAAACCTAATTGTTGGCTAAATGTTGCAACTCAAATCGAAAAGGTTTGATTAATTAAACCGTTATTCATGTAATCGCTGAGAGCCATACATTTTTGCTATGTTTGGAAATTCAAAATATACGACTAGACTAGAAATGGACCGAAAGTCGGCCCCACCGAACCAGCGTATCCATGAATTTTCATTTGGAGGGTGGGTAGTTTTTCAGAATATATTAATGTTTAGCACATTCCATCACATGGTTCTCACGTAGGTGAGGGACAATTATATTACCAGCTGTCACCACTGGGGCACTCCCTCAAACTCCTAAAAATACGCCGATGTAGTAGTTGCTAAGAGAGTGGACAATTGGCATGTCACCTTTGGTAGATGGAGTTGGCAGCGCCCAAGAGCCCTCAAACAATTGGCCACACAAGTGTGATCACGCATGACGACAGAGACCGTACACACTTTTTAATCATTTAGCAAGCCAGCTAGACAGTGTCAGCCGGTTGTTGGGCAGACCTACCTCGCGCTACTGTAGTGTATCGTCAACTCCCGGTAGACGGACTGTCGTACAGCAGGACGTGTCCCATAGAGACGGCGTCGGCGGAAGCTTCAGTGGTGTGTGACTGAGCGTGACGGTAAACCCGACTGAATTATGTAAACGACAGGAAAGCCAGCTACGCCTGGCCTGACAGTTCCAGTTAACTGGTTGACAGAACAACAACAGCCACCAACCCAAGTGTTCGTGGACGGACGGGAATTGTGCCGTGTACGTATAACCGTAGACCACACCTCAACGTCAACTCCCGGTAGTCGGACTGTCGTACAGCGGGAAGTGTTCCACAGAGACGGCGTCGACAGAAGAGTCCGTGATGTCCCCTGCACGGACGAAATACGTGTCCCGTGTGACAGCCGTTGTTGGCGGGTTGCTGCTACACGCGTTTATGGTCGATCAAGGTGAGACAATATTGATTCATAATTATGATAACTGTAGTTGACAAGTATCGTTTTTCTCCTTACTTACATACTGTATACAAACCTCAAACCCCACATCTTCGCTTTCCGTTCAAAACTAACGTTATCCGTTTACATGAAGGCGGCCATCTTGGATTTCTGGGTCAAAATTATGTCATAACGTAAAATATATGTCAGAATCGGAATCCTCTTGGTCGATTTATCCGAAAAAGTGTCTTCATACATGATTCTAGGTGCTCTGGTTCAAACGTTACGTTTTTGTTCTATCGGATTGTGGCCATTTTGGGGTTCTGGGTCAATATCGAAATCCTCATGGTCGACTTACCTGAAAAAGTGTTATCATACATGTACAGCGCATCGATCCGCCATGCGGGAATTAGCGCTATAGAACAGTATTATTATTGTAAATATCTGGTTAAAAAGTAAATTTTTCAAGACGGTGCCAGCTCTCATCTTCGACTTGGCCCTCTGGCGAAAAATGCCATGATTTTTAGATGGACTTAGGCGCAAACTATTTCATAAAAGGTTCATAGAAGACTAGTCAATCGTGAAATAAGATTCTGGACTCTACTATATAGTCAGAACAACTTTCCTTCCGCCACAGCCTACTAGATGCTATGGCCTGTGTGTAAATGTGAACATCACATTGGGACCTAACAGACAGCACACCACCGCCGTTAGAGTCGCGGGTGAGGGCAGGTTGAAACAAAGCAATAGTATTAAAGGGGAACTGAAACACAGCTGTAACATTCCATATACCTAAATGTATACTATATAAGTATACATTAATGGTGAAAGAAGCATATTCACTTATCAGACAAACTGGGAAAAAAAATATTTTCAGTGCCTAAATCGTCGTCATAGAACACTGCGTAACGCCATCTTTATTCCAA
>JAODUO010001329.1:112500-118412 GCA_025642075.2 Ridgeia piscesae | reverse complement strand
GTCGCAGATATTGGCGCTTATGCAGCTGTTTTGTTTATTTGTTGTAGTTGTTATAATCACTGTCAATAATACATCCAAAATGCGCATAATCCACTGTCATTTGAACAACTTCAAATGACGTCACCTGAACGGTTGCTTAGCAAAATCTCCGTTAAGCGATGACAAAATGGCTGCCGAACACGTGCGCTTAGTCGTATATTTGGTTGATATTTATGTTTTAGGCGATTTTCGTTGTGACAAACACGTAAGGGAAAGTTGCTAATCTGTAAAAGATATGCAGTACTGTTTGATCTACGAGATGTCATCACGCAAAAATATTGTAAATTATGTATCCAGGTCAGTCACACGATCAAAACAATTGCTGCCCGAACACGTGAGGTTTGTCGTATATTTTGTTGATATATTCTTGTTTCAGAAGATTTTGATTAAAAAACCTAAGAGAAAGTTGTTGAGGTGACAGATGTATAAATGCAGTAACGTTAACTCTAGGAAATGTCAAGTCGCAGTAGTAACTCACACGTTTAACCACGGAGTCAAACCAATGAACAGCTGTACCGTTACATTTCCCAAAAGAGGGTTTGATACCGTTCACCCCACGTTATGTTTTGTTACGCGGCCGTGAGCATATCAGGACTGTGTCAAGTTAAAGCGAAATTTCGCCAGCAGACGACAATGAAGAACTATTGAGAAAGTTTTCACATTTATTTTCTATATACACACAAAATCTGCTCCAAAAGGTTTTTCTGTCATATTTTTGCTAACGTTGCAGATCGCGCATGCGCTCCCTGCGGTTTCTTGACGCCACAGAGACATCAGTGGAAGACAGACGACGAGTCAGTCCCACGTCACTACTATCACGTTATCAGCGTCAGCGTCAGCGTCACCGCCAGCGTCAGCGGCGGCAGAGTCAGCGACAGCGTCAGCGGCAGAGTCAGTGTCAGCGTCAGCGGCATCAGCGTAGCGTCAGCGGGAGCGTCAGCGTCAGCGTCAGCGTCAGCGTCAGCGTCAGCGTCAGCGTCAGCGTCAGCGTCACTGGCAGCGGCAGGTGCAATGCGAAACAGAACAATTATTCGCAACACGACGCAGCAATGACAAATAAGTTGTAACATAGGCTATAGTACGGCGAGTCATGCACATATCTCGTCAACCTTCATAAACGTAGGCTTAGCACTACAGGACAAACAGATGAAGTTAAGACCCCAATACAACAATAGGTGTGGAAATATCGCCCACACGGATATGTGCATATGAAAACAATGAATACATTTATGGGCACGGCAAACAAGCATTGTTTTTTAACACTGGGTCATTGGTGACGCTGTGATACCACGCGAGCGGGTTCCTAAACCATATATTATATATATGTTCGTGATTTAATCTTTTTGAAACAGTCATGTCATTAAACTCCGAGAAGATCGTTGAAGTCACCAAACGCTAACAAAACTGCAAGAGGCAAATCGTCAAAAGGAGATGTTTGTATGCATGTCTGCGTGACAATATGTTCACTAATTTAATCTGTAGAACAGTGCTATACCTCAGGAAAACGAACATTGCAAATGTGTCCAAATGAATCCTGAAACAAGTTCATTCAAGTAACAATGAGCCAGGACACTTGAAATAGGTTGTGATTATCTCCCAATCATTGGCCAAGAACTTTACCAATCAAAAAGGTAAACACGTATTACCATAACTATGTTGTACATTATCATTACTTACATATGTATTATATATGCATATATATTATATATATATATATATATATATATATATATATATATATATATATATATATATATATATATATATATAATATATACACATATAAAATACAAAGACACTCAACATTTTAAATATTTAAATCCACTCCAAATGCGTTAGACATCTAAAACAATTGTGATCATTCACAACATCCGCACCTGTTAACACGTGTTATCATGAGTGACTTAAAGAATAGAACAGTCTAGTAATGTAGCATACACAATTAGGTCTACATAATTACATAAACCACCAATAGTATGCTTTAGTGGGGCATTATAAGGGTTATATTGATTATTGCCACAAACCACAAATGCAGTGATACAAACACTTCCACCTACAAACAAGTTAAGACTATTTTAATTGGTGGGCTATATACCACAAAGACAAAGTAATTTGCCAATCACATTCATCTTTATACGCGACAAATTCATTTATGAAATAGCGCAAAGCAAAGGTACCAGAACTTTGGCCTGAAAACAAGGGACAAGTGATCCACACATTATACATTACATCACAAAGGCGCTCCGATTTGCTACGCGCTGTTGGTGCTCGGTGCAACACTATCGATTTATGCCAGACGCCGCAAACACAGTGGCATTATTTTTGTAAACATATTCTCCACCAAATACAACACAACACTGTTATTTCGCACTAGTCAGCGCAGCGGCTGTGATAATTGTTAAACAGTTATACCACCAACAACAATTATTCCGTATACAACAAAGAGAATACTGTTAACCGCGTTAAGTATATTGACCACCACTAATGGTAGGTTAATTTTAATTCGTATCAGACACAATTAAACAATTATTTTGCTAATAATTCCTTCTGCTCTTTCGCCAGTTTGGAAAATTTATTTGTAGAAGACATAAGAAAAACCGTGTTTTTGTGCTATCATTTTCTATTGCAAATATATTTAGATAACATTGGTTACGACAGCTCATCGTAACGGCAAGATTACCTGTATTGTTTCCAATATTTCAATAACCATGATTCGCACCAAACACGGCAAAAGCATTAATGTTGCCGACATTTTGCTTTCAGATACATTACGGATCTTGTGATTAGTCAACATATCGCTAAAACTGCTTCACAATTTTTCCGTTATAACGTTTGTTCGCATTTTGGATCGAATTCGTAATGTTGCTATACTGCATTGCGATTAACATTCCGTAAATTATTCTTGGTTAAATTATCGCTTTGAATCGGCAGATTTGCAAGGGATCAGTAATATCCCCTGGTGAGATATCGTTATCAAGTCGACAATGACAATTTTGAAAATAAGATATGTTTTATCTACCACTGCAGTCTTAGCAGACTCAACCATTTCTCCGTTTTCCTTCTTCACGTTTATGTGAGGTTAATTTCGCATATCTTCCAATTCCATTCGTCCTTGTAGTCTTCGATGTTAATGTCGAGGGAGCTGCAGTCTTCCCCGTCACATCGACACTCTCCCACGCACGTCGTCTGACCTCCCTCTCCCGACTTGGCCTCTGTCATCTTACAGCGATGGTACCATCCTGCGCCACATTTCAGTTGCGTCTTGTCACGTTTCATCAGCAAGTTGATGCTTTCGCTGAAGCAATCGAGATGACCGGTGATAGCGACAGAGAACGACCTCGTGATTTTGCTAGGCACGCACTTCTTGATGACGAGTCCGCTGGGGAAGCACACGTGTTTAGGGAACGGAACGTACTGGCCGTGCGGTTGCGAAAACGTATACATGTTTGCACTCAGCAGTGGCATGCACGTGTTGACGTCACCATCAATGAGACGTAAGGCCGTGCCTTCCTTAACTGGCGGGTCCAGTTTGGGCAGAGTCGTCACTGAAGCATAAGACAATTCCATGTCGTCAACGTTTGTGACGAGCAGACATATACGTTGTCAGGAGAAACATTGATTCACCACTACGGCGATGGCAGGAAGACAACATGTACACAATTCGCTCACGACGACGTATGAAAGCTCACTAATTTATGGTTTAGGGTGCTACTTTATTGTTATGGCACGTTTTGATCGACCGCAAAATGAAACGACATCTTACTTCGAAAGAACTCGAAACTGGCTTCCTCGTCAGCCGGTTCTGTCGACATCCACGCTAGGGCGATGTGCTCGGCATTCGGTCCTACTACCAGACGCACGACTTCCTTCTCTCCTGGAAACCCATATCCAGCAGAGATGACACCGTCTGACTTGGAGACCCAGAACTGTCGGTCGTCTGAGCACGGCTGCGGTAGGGCTATCGACATGGTGTCTGTTGCGCCAGTCGGCAGAGTCTTGATGGAGATAGAGTCAGAGTTGATGTCTAGCTGGTAGTACGGCTGCATGTTCAGTTTCCGCAAAAGCACGTGAATCAGGCTGCAGGTGTTCACGGTGAATACCAGCGAATGTTCGCCTTCTGCCAGGTAGTACTTGTCAGTCACCATCTTGTGAACACAGTCTAAGAGAGAGCGGACGAGAGAGAGTCACAATAGCACAAGTTACAATCAGTGTCATGTACATGTGCATTGAACTTTCACTAATGGACGGCAACATTTGACAATACGACATTTTAGCAACCGACACTTGGAAGGACCAAGAGAGGAAGACACCAGCAGCAAGATACATCGACTGCTTGAAGGAAGATGTAGGTATAGAGATGGAAGACCTGAAGATGGCAATGGCAGAAAAACTCTTAACCCCGATTTTGCTCTTTAAAATCAATGTTGATCCTAAGCATACATTGACTACTTGAAACTGTCAACACCACGAAGCGCCAGCGGAACATTGTCGCTGGTGTGTCCTCGCTTATACTGCAATGCATATTTCGGTTCAAACATCATTTAATTGGTTTAAAGATGGGGTTTCCTTAAGAGCTTGTCATATTAGTGAAACAATCTCTTGCAGACGGATAATTGATGCCAGAGTTGTTC
This sequence comes from Ridgeia piscesae, assembly GCA_025642075.2. Classification (NCBI taxonomy): domain Eukaryota; kingdom Metazoa; phylum Annelida; class Polychaeta; order Sabellida; family Siboglinidae; genus Ridgeia; species Ridgeia piscesae. The sequence continues at coordinate 113,742 of JAODUO010001329.1, read as the reverse complement.
GATTTGAGAATAACCTGTACATAAATGTCCCTAATCATTACAAACTATGATACACTGTGACACACAAAGTGAACACAAAAACAAAATTAATGCGTTTACGTATACTCCTATAACACGTGACCATCACATATTTGTAATATAAAATGTAGTTCTCTGTTACAAACGCGTCCTCTCCAGGACACCAAATTCCAAACGCAAACACGAGTTTATGGACAATACATGAACCATGCAGTTACACATAAAATAGTATTGTATAGATACTTACCCGGAACATAGCATTTCCATCGCAGTACACTGAGGCCCTGTGCCTTACTGCTGACGGTGTATGAATGACGTTGTGTGCCGTCCGTGCGCATGTATGTCACTGTGGCAGGACTGGAAACAGAAACGTTCTTTATTAGGTTTGAGACTTGACATATTCGTCGTAAAACAGGAACTAATTAAACTCACCGTGTTTGAAGTCTCACGACGGCGAGTTGAGCGGCCGTGTACGTTGGATATTATTTTTCTTTGGGGATCTAGTATCGGGTACAATGATGCTGGAAAGAAACAGAGGACATTATATTGAAAGAAACTGCCCCATTGGGCAATTTATCCAGGTATTTTGCAATACGGGATCGTGTCAAGGTAGCGTGGCGCAGGTCAGAATGATGTAGACCTGATCCAACCATTTACTAGGCTGTGTCTACGTTGAACAGCAGCCAATTTATGGAAATACGCAATCTCAGCCGGTTTTCTTTCGTCGTGGAACGGCAGACAACACAACCCGCTTCATCTTTCGGCAACCGTGAGAACATTACAAGGACCCCAGTATCACAAACCACTGCTGCCGCGGCAGTTCTACGGTCAAACACAACCAGTCTCATTAATGGAGGTTTTATTCCGACCTTTAACCTCACTGGAAATGACATAATCGAGAACCGCGTGTGTCGCATCAAGAATGGAATCCATACCATGTAAAGGTGTATAAAATTAAAAAAATACGAAGACAGCTAAAATGTAGCACACAAAATTAGATATATAAATTAATGGGTAGAATGGCATATCCATCGATACCTACGCTATACTGACAAATTCAAATATCTGCGTTTCACGCGCAGCTTTAAATTCCCATGTTTAATTTAAAGCACCCGAGTCCCAAAATAAATATAATTTCAAAATAACGTTACCCCGACCAGCGTTGCACAATGTAAACGGTCCCATCATGAATGTCCACATTGATGTTGTAGTATCTTGTCGTCT
>JAODUO010001329.1:0-102500 GCA_025642075.2 Ridgeia piscesae | reverse complement strand
TGTCCCTCCAAGATGCCTCAAAGATACGCCGCAAACATCGTAGATTATATATATATATATATATATATATATATATATATATATATATATATATATATATATATATATAGTATTATTATATATATATATATATATATATATATATATATATATATATATATATATATATATGCCAATGTTCCTATACACACGGCAACACAGAAACACATTTATAATCCAACCTATACATTGGAGCATTAAGTAAATCAAATGCATAATATAGCAAGGGAACTGACAGGCGGAGCACGACAAATACGTACAATTGTGACGCAAGATGATGTGCAATAACCAATGTACCTGATAGCCGCATCCCCACTTAATCGCCTCGACCAGGTCAATGTTCAGTCCTGCTGCTATGTGCAACCATTCAGTGTGGATATATATATATATATATATATATATATATATATATATATATATATATATATATATATATATATATATATATATATATATATCCACATATAGTATTGCTGTGTGTAAATATGTCGTAAATCGCTACATGACACATCAGCCTGTGAGTCAGAATCGTGTACTTTTGCCACGGCTCTCTTCACCTATTTCAACTGAAAGTGTCACTGTCATTATCAAATAGGAATTCGTTATAAATAACCTTGAAAATAATCTACATATGGCGGCACTCTGGCCAAGGGCATGAAAAGGTTGTTCTCAACAGCTGACCACATGGTGTCGCTACATGTACTCTGGGGCTTCATCTGTTGCGTTGACTCGCTGAAAACCTCATTGCGATGATAACTACATCTCTGCAGCACCACAGTTACGACGCATGTGTTGTGTGATGTGAAAACACTAGCAAACCACGTTAACACAACTGTTTATACTATACTTATTTTAATACTGTTTCATAGCAATTATTGAACAGTGCTGCAGGCGTATCGGAATTCGACATGTTAAGTATAATGACCGTCTTCCTTTTGCTTATGATATTAGTCTGTATCACTCACACCTTCAGTTGTCACATCAGGCAAAATAATACAATTTTTTCTCCACGCTACAGCAACATTTTATAGTGTACCATCCACACTTGAACATGTGCTGGCGGTACATAAGGTCTAATAACTTTATATATATATATATATATATATATATATATATATATATATATATATATATGTAATATACTATATTGTATAGTAATTAATATATATATATATATATATATATATATATATATATATATATATATATATATATATATATAAAACACACACACACACACACACACACACACACACACACACACACACACACACACACACACACACACACACACACACACACACACACACACACACACACACACACACACACACACACACACACACACACACACACACACACACACACACACACACACACACACACACACACACACACACACCGTATAGTCCCTAATAGACGCGCAGTGCGAGAGTGGGGAAGGCTTGGGTGAGCGTCTATTAATTTCTCAAAAGTGGGACGAATATGGTCACCTGCTATATTGGCTTCTAAACAGAGTAGATAACTAATCCGCATCGTGGCGCCACTGAAGTACGCATATTTACAGCGCCTCCAAGTGAATGACCCGTAATATACTTCTTTTTAAATCAAAATATTTACTGCGTAATGCTTTCGGTACAATCTACGTGTTCTTCAAGTTGCTTTAATAATGTTTAATAAATTTAGTAATGTGAACATACCGCTTCGGCAAGAGGGGGACTAGGAAGATCATACATTTTACTTTTGAAAACGCTACCATCCACTGGGAAAACTATGTTGTCCTACTCGGCATTGATATTGATCATTCGCTAACATTTTACAAACATATCATTAACGGTCTTACAACGTCTCGGCCATCTCCTTACTCGACAAGGGAAACTTGCAATTTTCAAATCCTTCATAACATCACAAACTTCAACTACTGTCTTTTAAATCTAGCATTTTTGTTGCCAAGCCAGCACCAGCAAACTTGAAAAATACAGGAAAATGCACTTCGCTTTATTTACAACGATTACTCATCCACGCATCATGACCTTTTAAAGACCGCTAACACAGAACACCTCCACCTAAAAAGAATGAAAGAAATGGGATGTGAAGTATTCGACATATTAAAAAATACTGACTGATCCGGAACTGGGACGGTGCGTCATGCAATTGCTCTATCTGCAGGTAAATTGTTAACATGCCAGTTGCCACGCCAAATTTAATGAGCAAATGTATATCGTATTTATTGTATTTTTATTTTATTATATATGCATTTCTTTTATTTTACTGATTTTTTATGTTTTAATGCTTTAATTTGAAATATTTCTTTTACGCTTGACACTTGTTTGTCAAAAAATAGCTCAGATGAGGTAATGTTATGAAAGTCACACGTAAACTTACTTTAAATGGCAAAAAAGGCAACGGTTTGGTGTTATGCACCTAAAAGAGTTTACACAAACTAACCATTTGCACCTACAATCAAATTTTTCGCATTAGTAGTTTCCTCAGAATGTGATGTTAAAGTGGGTAAATCTGGCTAAATCATCGACAGTATGAACAAGCCCAGCGGTACCGTAAAATCGCAATAAAAAGTTAGCTTTACACAAAATACCGCTAGACGGCACGTTTGTGCGTGCGAATATTTCTACATGTTACTAAATGCATTCGCACGCGCGAAGTAGTTTAATTACTTATAAATAATATAATAATAATAATAAAAAATATTATCATCACTATGATTTGCAGGGAATTAAAAGTTTTATTATAATATAATAATATTTTATTTATATAGGGCAACAGCCATAATTGTTTGTGGCGTTTCACAACATAATGCTATTAAAAATACAATAAAGAGAAAACTACCCACAGATAATATTTATTAAAAACAAATTAACATACATGTCTCTATATAATTAAAAGTGACCTATCAGTCATAAATAAACATACAAATTCCATAACAACAATTGTGATAAATGAATATAAAGGTATGGTTAATAGTAATAATTAATTAAAATAGTAAAATAAGTACGACGTAACAATAATTTTCATTCAGCAGATACACAACCATTATGTATAAGAAAACATTACTGAAGTTATTTGTTCTACCTATGAATGATATTTCCACCACCAGATATGTAATAATAATTAGTTTTGGACAAGACACTTTATTAATTATCGGAACAATTAATCACAAAAATTTAAACAGGAATATTAATATATGGGAAATATATGGTGGTAGAATAAAAAGGTTTTGGTGCATTTAAAAACAGTCATATTAATATGTTACTGTTTTAGTTATTATTGTTAAAACATCGCTTATGTAATATAAGCTTGCATGCTCGCAGTACACGCGGGATGTTTATAGAAATATTTATAAAATAAACGATGTGACATCATTGAAAAACACGTAATTTCCATACCTCGTTTATGTCTAATAGGCAATTTTAGATAATTATGCAGCCACTTGTATTTTGTATTTAAAAATAAAGATTACCAGTGGGTAGCATTCTTCTCATTGCATATACTTTAATAACAGTATGTTGTGAAGCGCCACAAACAGATTTGGCGATATATAAAATAAACTATTAAAATTATATATTTTTATATTAAATTGTTACTTTTTATCAACTCTATTAAGCCTATATCACCAAAGCGTTGCCTTTGTTTGCCGTTTAATATTTTCAGCAGACCATAGTGATGCTGCTAATTATTATTATATTATTTATAATTAATTAAACTAATTCGCGCGTGCGAATGCAGTAATGTTTCTAAACACTCGCGCTCACAAACGCGTCATCTAGCGGTATTTTGAGTAAAGCTAACTTATAATAACGAGTTTACGGTAGTCGAAGTTGTCGAGTTGCCGTCCGTCAAGATTTGCGCGTTTCTTTGTGAATTTTCGTCGTTAGAGGAATATAAGTGTTTTTTGTAATGTAGTGTATGTATATTATATATATATATATATATATATATATATATATATATATATATATATATATATATATACATACACTACATTACAAAAAAACACTTATATTCCTCTATATATATATATATGTAAAAAATGTGAGAAGTTTGGCGGATGTTGGCGGTCGTTTTCGTGGTTAGGTCTGAAAGTAACATATAATAATACGCATGCACAGTTCACGCCGTCCAAGACGACTTAACTACGTCATTTTGTTTCTAAAACGGCGTAGTCTATAGACTTTCTATAGCTATATGTTCTACATTTTTTCCAGGTAAACCACTGACGTTAAACAAATGAAAGTTGTGGAATCTGTTACTTTTTATTAACTCTATTAACCCCATATGATCAAAACTTTGACTTTTGTTTCCCTTTAAATAAAGCTTCTTGTATCGACCGTGCACAGATTGTTGATGCAGAAATTTTCTACATTTATCGCTCATGCGCAGAAACGTCACCCGATAGTTTATATCACCCGAAAAAAATGTTAACGTGTCAGCGGCAAAGTGTGGAGTGGTATATGACATCCAATGCACGGACTACAACCGTCACTACATAGGGGAAACAGCGCGACCACTGGGCACATGAGTTACAGAACACCTATCGTGTCGTCAAGTGAGACAGTGTTCAAGAGGGTTGTAAAAACCTATACACTGAGGAGATCTGGCATAGGAGAAAAATCAAAGAGGCCATCAACATATACAGGGGGAAAACGTCTTTAAACAGAGACGTTGGCCAGGAACTTCCGCCGTTCATGCTCCAGCTCGTGTCCCTTAAGACGGCGACAAACCATGATACAATTATAAGTCATTACTAATGTCTTAATTGTAGGCGATTCGAAACTCAACACAGGAATGATGTAGTCGTGTTTACTGGTGTGTGTTATTAACATGGCTGCATTGTTCTTGACACGCTGCAACCAAGCTGTCCGTGATAACGGTATGTTATGCAAAAGTGCGTTGCAGTAGTTCAGGCGAGAGGTGACGAGTGCACTGACTGCCCTTTTAGAAATAGAACACACTTTTAGAACAACATCGCTCGGCCGCTATCAGTTGACACATGATACTTCGAAGTCAACACGGGCTGGTGACATACATAGCACTGCACCACGTTTTCTACATAATTATCACGTTATCTATTTACTGACTTTAGTTAGCCAGTGTTGTATAGTTATGTACAATCTTTTCAGGTAGTTGCCTCCCTAATAGGTCTGTGTCTGAGACACACCAATAGACCTACACTTAGTATATAGTGTCTCGCTGTGTGAGGGGTGAGCATGGCTTTTTAGATGACAAAACATATTCCGTTTAGTAATATATTTAATTTGCGACAGCATCAGATCCAGAACTGTTCGCAGCAATTTACAATAAATGTCTTCTATCAATAAGCCATTTTTCTATCCAGTTGATCATACCATTTCTTATGCCATGGGCCTTTAGTTTAAGTAGTAGTCTTTGGTGTGGCACTTTGTCAAAGGCTTTTTTAAAATCCAAATAGATTATATGTACTGGTGATCCCTCATCTACCCACTTTGTGACATCTTCCAAAAAACATAACATTTGTTAAGCATGACCTCGCTTTAAAAAACCCATGTTGAGATGGGTTTATCAATTTATTTTTAACAAGAAAATCAACCAGGTGATCTTTAATTAGTCTTTCTAATAGTTTGCAAATCACCGATGTTAAACTCACTGGTCTATAGTTCTCTGACTTGTTTCTCGAACCTTTTTTTTAAATAATGGTATAATGTTTGCTTCCTTCCATTCTAACGGAACTATTCCCTCCTCTAATGACAAATTGAACACTGTTTCAAGCGGTATGCTGATTTGTTCTACAATTTCCAATAGTAATTTGGGAGGAATCCCATCCACTCCAGGTAATTTATTATCCTTCATATCTCTTATTTTCATAGCTACCATTGTTAGGGTTACAATTAGTTGTCCTAAATAGTCAAACTCTCTCCCTTCGAACTTAGTCTCAAGTACTGGTAATATACTAATATCTTCCCTGGTAAACACCGAACTAAAGTACTCATTTAGGTTTTCTGCCAGTGTTGCGAAAGCAAGGCAAGGATTGTGACAGTCATACGTCGAGTACGGAATGCACGTACTTTGCTGGCGACCCTGTGTGGGCGATGAACTTCGCGGGTACCACAAAGTGGCAGCCAGGGGAACTGGAAGAGGAAACAGGGCCACGGTCACACACAGTGAGACTGGCTGACGGACGGTGTAGCGCTTACATTTTTCCGGCGTTAGAAACGTTCTGGTTGACGTTTCTGCGTTTCTGACAAAGCATTTATGGTATAAATATTACGGGTTGTTCATTAGGATGTATATAACCTCTTAGCAATGTTATTTGTCGCAAATTAACACGAGGCAAACAAGTTTTGAGGCATATTTTGATAGCAAGCGTAAATCACGTGACTCTAGTGCTCCATTATCCGTGACAGCGATTTATAAAAAACGTAATATTTTACTGCATTGAACATCATTTAAAGAAACTCTTCACAGTAATCATCACAGGAAAGTTAACGAACAGCTCGTGGCATTTATACCGAAAATGCTTTGTTGTTTCGCTGGACATTGATGTTTTTACATTTATTGCGCATGCGCAGAAACGTCAACCGGAACGTTTTTTAACGACCGGAAAAATATAAGCGCGACAACGGATGTGGAGAAGGCACATTTGCATGCATATATTCAGTTATGCGTAGTAGCAATTCAACGATTTACATACAGACATTAAATTAAGTACGATTTGTTTACCATCGGTTACTTTAAGCCCTTCGAATCTGCCTGGGAAATTAATACTCTGCATTTGTAATCGCAAGGGCGGCCTTACCCCAGATTAGGGTAGAGACGCTGATTGGCTCTCAGGCCAACTATAAAATAAAAATATTTAAATAACGATATACTTTTACAAGATAGTGATATCCTATGAAAAGTATTCAACATTGAACTTACATTAACACAAAAATAAGTAAAAATTCAAATTTACAGTTGTTTATAAAATAAGAATTACGGCAAGATTAACTAGTATCCGTAAGGTGGCAGCTTTTTTAAATCCCACACGGATAGCATACACATTAAATAAGGATACCTTTTAATCAAATAATCCTGTATTATAAAAACTATTCCAAATTAAACTTATATTAACGCAAAATAAATATAAATACAAATTTGCAGTTGTTTATAAAAATATAATTTACGGCAGGATTTACCAGTATCCGTGAGGTGGCAGCCTTGTTTAAATCACGCGGATAATATTCAAAAGCCGGCCAATGTCACCAGACTGTCTTCTCGCCGTGTTACGCAGCCGAACGACAGTCGGTTAAGCGAGACTACGGTTTGTTATGCCGTGACTACTGATGTGATGTGCTACCATGAGTCGTATACTGATGCGTAGAACTAAAGGGGAGGGATGGCATACTGAATGTCCATAGTTATTAGCGCCGCCTACATGCATAGTAATATCGCAGTAGTCATAGTAACTAGACCCGCCCCTTAGAATTGGTGTTACTTAGGATAGTTGAGTGCGCCTGCGCAGTGGATGCAGCAAGCCACGAGCAGCCATCGTGAATGTACCGCTAAATGTTATAGAGCTTTTGTAGAAGTATATTGAGTTCAATTTGGTTAAGTTTTAAAGTTTTAATACACGACAGTAGGCCATCTCTGTAGTGTATAGTTGCATGTGGATTGTTACGTTGTAAATGCACTAATATTTTGTAACACATATATGACTGAGATCACACACACACACACACACACACACACACACACACACACACACACACACACACACACACACACACACACACACACACACACAACACAACACACACACACACACACACACACAACATACATACACACACACATATCACACACACACACACACACACTCACACACACACACACACACCACACACACACACACACACACACACACACACACACACACACACACACACACACACACACACACTAATACACACACACACACACACACACACACACCACACACACACACACAATATGATTATACTATAATTATATATGCTAAAATATAACGCATTACTCAGTAGCCTAACATTCTTGCCGCCTGCTCTTGCACACCATTTCGGATCAGACTCAGAAACCATTAAACAGATGACAATTTATTTGAATTCCTGTAGTAGATGTATTGATGCACTTGGTGAAGAATCTCCTTTTCCTTCTTCTTCTCTCTCCTCTCTCTCTCTCTCTCTCTCTCTCTCTCTCTCTCTCTCTCTCTCTCTCTCTCTCTCTCCCTAGGTATGTACGTGTGCAGCAAACATATATGCATGGGGAAATGCAGTAGCTGCTGTCGCTGCACCCACAGCGGCAGCGGTTGGAGCATTTGCAGGAACAGGGGAAGAGATGTCCCCAGCATTATGGGAAGTAGCAAAAAATAAAATAATGTAAGACGTAAAGAAACCAACGAATGAGATAACGTAAACAGTGAAAGTGTCAGTGCTGCCACGGGTATTAGCCGGGCAGCAATAGGGGCGGGGTGCATATAGGGCCAATAGGTGGTGGGGACAACACTAGTTATTTCCATTATGCAACTGTTGCCCAAGAGGACGTTCATCTGTGACGCATTCGCTGTTTCCATTGTGTAACTGTTGCCCAAGAGGACGTTCATCTGTGACGCATTCGCTGTTTCCATTGTGCAACTGTTGCCCAAGAGGACGTTCATCTGTGACGCATTCGCTGTTTCCATTGTGCAACTGTTGCCCAAGAGGACGTTCATCTGTGACGCATTCGCTGTTTCCATTGTGCAACTGTTGCCCAAGAGGACATTCATCTGTGACGCATTCGCTGTTTCCATTGTGCAACTGTTGCCCAAGAGGACGTTCATCTGTGACGCATTCGCTGTTTCCATTGTGCAACTGTTGCCCAAGAGGACGTTCATCTGTGACGCCTTCGCTGTTTCCATTATGTAACTGTTACCTAAGAAGACATTCATCTGTGACGCCTTCGCTGTTTCCATTATGTAACTGTTACCCAAGAAGACATTCATCTGTGACGCCTTCGCTGTTTCCATTATGTAACTGTTACCCAAGAAGACATTCATCTGTGACGCCTTCGCTGTTTCCATTATGTAACTATTACCCAAGAGAACATTCATCTGTGACGCCTTCGCTGTTTCCATTATGTAACTGTTACCCAAGAAGACATTCATCTGTGACGCATTCGCTGTTTCCATTATGTAACTGTTACCCAAGAGGACATTCATCTGTGACGCCTTCGCTGTTTCCATTATGTAACTGTTACCCAAGAAGACATTCATCTGTGACGCCTTCGCTGTTTCCATTATGTAACTGTTACCCAAGAAGACATTCATCTGTGACGCCTTCGCTGTTTCCATTATGTAACTTTTACCCAAGAGAACATTCATCTGTGACGCCTTCGCTGTTTCCATTATGTAACTATTACCCAAGAAGACATTCATCTGTGACGCATTCGCTGTTTCCATTATGTAACTGTTACCCAAGAGGACATTCATCTGTGACGCCTTCGCTGTTTCCATTATGTAACTGTTACCCAAGAAGACATTCATCTGTGACGCATTCGCTGTTTCCATTGTGCAACTGTTGCCCAAGAGGACGTTCATCTGTGACGCATTCGCTGTTTCCATTGTGCAACTGTTGCCCAAGAGGACGTTCATCTGTGACGCCTTCGCTGTTTCCATTATGCAACTGTTACCCAAGAAGACATTCATCTGTGACGCCTTCGCTGTTTCCATTATGTAACTGTTACCCAAGAAGACATTCATCTGTGACGCCTTCGCTGTTTCCATTATGTAACTGTTACCCAAGAAGACATTCATCTGTGACGCCTTCGCTGTTTCCATTATGTAACTGTTACCCAAGAAGACATTCATCTGTGACGCCTTCGCTGTTTCCATTATGTAACTATTACCCAAGAGAACATTCATCTGTGACGCCTTCGCTGTTTCCATTATGTAACTGTTACCCAAGAAGACATTCATCTGTGACGCATTCGCTGTTTCCATTATGTAACTGTTACCCAGAGGACATTCATCTGTGACGCCTTCGCTGTTTCCATTATGTAACTGTTACCCAAGAAGACATTCATCTGTGACGCCTTCGCTGTTTCCATTATGTAACTGTTACCCAAGAAGACATTCATCTGTGACGCCTTCGCTGTTTCCATTATGTAACTTTTACCCAAGAGAACATTCATCTGTGACGCCTTCGCTGTTTCCATTATGTAACTATTACCCAAGAAGACATTCATCTGTGACGCATTCGCTGTTTCCATTATGTAACTGTTACCCAAGAGGACATTCATCTGTGACGCCTTCGCTGTTTCCATTATGTAACTGTTACCCAAGAAGACATTCATCTGTGACGCATTCGCTGTTTCCATTGTGCAACTGTTGCCCAAGAGGACGTTCATCTGTGACGCATTCGCTGTTTCCATTGTGCAACTGTTGCCCAAGAGGACGTTCATCTGTGACGCCTTCGCTGTTTCCATTATGCAACTGTTACCCAAGAAGACATTCATCTGTGACGCCTTCGCTGTTTCCATTATGTAACTGTTACCCAAGAAGACATTCATCTGTGACGCCTTCGCTGTTTCCATTATGTAACTGTTACCCAAGAAGACATTCATCTGTGACGCCTTCGCTGTTTCCATTATGTAACTGTTACCCAAGAAGACATTCATCTGTGACGCCTTCGCTGTTTCCATTATGTAACTATTACCCAAGAGAACATTCATCTGTGACGCCTTCGCTGTTTCCATTATGTAACTATTACCCAAGAAGACATTCATCTGTGACGCATTCGCTGTTTCCATTATGTAACTGTTACCCAAGAGGACATTCATCTGTGACGCCTTCGCTGTTTCCATTATGTAACTGTTACCCAAGAAGACATTCATCTGTGACGCCTTCGCTGTTTCCATTATGTAACTGTTACCCAAGAAGACATTCATCTGTGACGCCTTCGCTGTTTCCATTATGTAACTATTACCCAAGAGAACATTCATCTGTGACGCCTTCGCTGTTTCCATTATGTAACTGTTACCCAAGAAGACATTCATCTGTGACGCATTCGCTGTTTCCATTATGTAACTGTTACCCAAGAGGACATTCATCTGTGACGCCTTCGCTGTTTCCATTATGTAACTGTTACCCAAGAAGACATTCATCTGTGACGCCTTCGCTGTTTCCATTATGTAACTGTTACGCAAGAGGACATTCATCTATGACGCCTTCGCTGTTTCCATTATGTAACTGTTATGCAAGAAGACATTCACCTGTGACGCCTTCGCTGTTTCCATTATGTAACTGTTACCCAAGAAGACATTCATCTGTGACGCCTTCGCTGTTTCCATTATGCAACTGTTACCCAAGAAGACATTCATCTGTGACGCCTTCGCTGTTTCCATTATGTAACTGTTACCCAAGAAGACATTCATCTGTGACGCCTTCGCTGTTTCCATTATGTAACTGTTACCCAAGAAGACATTCACCTGTGACGCCTTCGCTGTTTCCATTATGTAACTGTTACCCAAGAAGACATTCATCTGTGACGCCTTCGCTGTTTCCATTATGTAACTGTTACCCAAGAGGACATTCATCTGTGACGCCTTCGCTGTTTCCATTATGTAACTGTTACCAAGAAGACATTCACCTGTGACGCCTTCGCTGTTTCCATTATGTAACTGTTACCCAAGAAGATCTCACTCAGATCCAGTCTGCATGTGTTGATCAATCTTGATGCTGAAGAACTGTAGCACATATCTTGTCTGTGCAATTGATACTCCAGAGCACAGAGCATACACTGGAGATCACCGATAGTCACGTCACTCGTTCTGCCGTTTGGGAACAGACACAGTAGGTTCAATTTAAGGAGGGTTCGTTTTACTAGACGCGACATCTGGATACGTTTTTAATAGTTTTGGAAATTTCTGAAGTGTCATATCTCCACGCCCACCCTGGAGATGCGACGTGTTGTTGAAGGGGGTTAATACAAATGCTATCAAACTAAATTCCCTTCTACAAGACAATGTCTCCAAGTGTTTGGGAATCGCACCTCAGGCTCCAACTATATAATTTAGCGGGAACATGGGGTGTCGATTCAAAAGGGGAAAGAGGCCATGTTTTGTAATGAGTATGTAAAACAGAACCCCAACCCTGGCTTCCACACCATATGAGTTAAAACAGAACCCCAACCCTGGCTTACCACGTGACACTGAGTTAAAACAGAACCCCAACCCTGGCTTCCACGTGACATGAGTTAAAACAGAACCCCCAACCCTGGCTCCACGTGACATGAATTAAAACAGAACCCCATCCCCTGGCTCCCACGTGATATGGGTTAAAACAAAACCCCCAACCCTGGCTCCCACGTGAAATGGGTGAAAATAGAACTTTGGTAATCGTAATTTATTACGCACCCTTGCAGACGTCAATAAGTAACGGTTTGGTGACATAAAATGACGAGAGGCAGGAAAACAGAATTGACTGTCGCTTTATTTTCTTACAACTCTCTCTAACACTCACACTTATTCTGCACAGTTGTTACAACACAACACATGAAGCACACCCCAACCAGCCTGATTACCCCATCTAATACACACCAACCAGCCTGATTACCCCACCTAATATCTACATCTGTCAACTGTGTAGTGGAAAGTGACGTGAGACCACTTGGCCTGACAAGTAGGTGAAAGGTCGCACTGGCCAATTCATATCACTGATGTCATGAGTTAAAACAAACAACGGGAAATTCAACTGATCTCTGCAATCACTGCCACTCACTACAACCAAATCCATGTAAGAATTTTTAGAAAAAATATAATTGTCCTAGTGATATATGTAGTATATAATTACTAATACACCACCCACAGTGATTGTTTCGATGGTACAAGCGAAAGCGATATATTGTTTTCGCCGAAGGCGCCCAGCGGACTGTCATTTGCTAGGAAAAATGCATCTGCAAGTGAAACAGCCAGAAATTATGCATGACGGCTCTGTAAGTGCGTATTTGCTAAAAGCGTAGTTATAAATGTATTACTCAATTTTAGTAACTCAGATCAAGTAGCGTGTTGGATATTACTGGTCCCTCACACACTGTAGCGCGACACGACATCAAACTCTGATCCCAACACTGATGCCGTTCCTCTCAGGTTTAAAAATCAACAAAAACATATGTCATTACATTAACCTTGGCAGCTTTCCTCCGGCAGTGTCGATTCGGCGAAACTAAGTCCCTTTGACCATCTGTGAGGCCCCACAGCCTACCACTTTGAAATGGTGCAGACTATATATAACATTCCTATCTTGCCTCTCTCCCCAATCTAGCAGACTCGGGTCTAACCAAGTCTACCGGTGCATTCACACAGTGGACGTGTACGTAAGCCAGTTGGCCAATTAAATCACAACTAATTTTAACTGCTCGTGCTATTCACGGGTTCCTGCATTTGTGTACTGGCGACATTTCGCTAACCATCGACTACTACAGGTGTGTATACGTGTGCAGGCATCGATGTACACATAGGCTACATCCTGTGAATACGGCGTAGTACACATAGGCTATATTATGTGAATACAGGATAGTACATATAGGCTACATCCTGTGAATATGGCATAGTTCACACATAGGCTACATTATGTGAATACAGCATAGTATACACAAGCTACATCCTGTGAATACGGCATAGTTCACACAAGCTACATTCTGTGAATACGGCATAGTACACATAGGCTACATCCTGTGAATACGGCATAGTACACATAGGCTACATCCTGTGAATACGGCATAGTACACCTAGGCTACATCCTGTGAATACGGCATATACGTCACGTAGACCCGTCGCCACATCAGTGAATTTACATCATAACAATTGTCCACTCAACCTGACTCTTCATCTAAAATAACAAATTCAACATCAACATCTATAAACTTCTTAACACAAGAGAAATCGAACAAATGCAACATCCTAAATCAAGATTTGTTTCGTACTTAGATATATAATTTGTAACCGACTAGTCCTGTTACATAGAAGTAAACACTCGCCTTACAATACAGTTCCACAATTCAACAAGTAGACCACTAAACAAATAAAACACAATACCAAAAATAAGTATGACCTTCACAAATTAAACATAAACAACTTTCTCTTAATAAAATACACCATAAAAATATTCCAGACTGCATCGATGCATTTACATGTAGCAGAGATTAATAAAAAATTAATATAATATATTCAGACGTCATTAGTTATCAAGAAATGCCTTTAGAAGAGGACAACTTTGCAGTTGACCGTGTCAGGTCTAGGAACAGTCTACACGGCTCTGTTCCGACACACAAAATACATCACTAAAATCAATTTTATGTACTAATGTGCATCTGCTAGCTTCTTCTAAAGACATTTCATGTCATGCATACACAAACTCTAACTATATAATCTTGTAGCAGAGACGTGTACAGAGACTGTGTATAGGTGGCCGGCAAACTAAACATCCCTGCCAATTGATTCCAGCATCTGCTACCAACTCATCCTCATCCAGAAACATCACATTTAGTCGCGGCTGGACGCACAAGTGTTGGACACCAAACAATGAACCTAAGTCGAGCTGCTCCAGCGACACCTGACGACGCAACTGAAAACAAATTGACTGCACAAACCAGCGAGTTCTGAATTCCTGTTAATTAGCTGAAAATACCATGGCACATTTGAGGGGTCTCATTGTTGCTCAGTCTCAATACGGGACAATGAACAATGATAAAGAACCGGCTGAAAGAATTCTTTGCAACGTTCTTTCTAACCTGTGCTTTGCAACGTTACTTAGATATTCCAAAAAATGACCTTTATATCTGCCAGACTGATTATAGATACTTGTTGTAGACGGCTCTGTGACACAACAAAACTGCATGCTAATGCACTGCAACAAACACAAGTGTTGTCAAATGGCCTTCACCTACCACAACCCCATCGACCCCCCCAGTCACACTCCACACCCAGTAGCACAAAAATGGATCACATGCAAAGACGATGTAACTGACATGATTTTTGCCTGTTTTTTACAACCTAATTCATTTTAAACCAGAGAGTGGCACTGGATATGTCACACGTCCAAAGCCATCAACACTGAAGCCGTCAACATGTCCACACAATCAATGCACAATAAATTATACACAAATGAATCTGGTAGTCCTTGCAGACTCTAGGTACATTTATATATACAGAATAGCAAATCATGAAGGCGTACATGTGTCGGGATAATATCCTATCACGCCACCTCGCGTAAAACACTCACTCGGACTTTACTGAAGCGAGTGCGTCGCGTGACAACGACAGAGTTCGGCATAAAACGACTCGTTTACCCCACAAGGTGGGGCACCCAACCTACCTCAACCCTAAATTTGTTGCGTATCAGCCAGCAATATCTACACACATACATGCATATACATGCATATACATGCACGCACGCACGCACGCACGCACGCACGCACGCACGCACGCACGCACGCACGCATGCACGCACCACATCAATGTACTGTGACACGTGACAGCTGGGTCTGGGACTCTACTGACAGACCTCGGGTGACAACCATCACAAAAACAGGAATCGATACATTTGCATATTTCTACATTTAAACAGAGCGGCTGCGTTTCCTGGTGACAAATACCTGTTGACTCGCCACGATGCGAAACTAGACACAGTGCAATGTTTTTTGCACCAGACTTTGCACATGTTACGTGGTGCAAACATTACTCACGGTGCACGTCTGCCAGTGGACACAGTGGTCAGACTCAGTAGTGCGTTTGACATTTCCCCATATGAACTAGTGGACAGATTCCTACGTTATCTACGCCAGCTGCGATAACAGATCATATGCCAGCTGTCGTATGACAGCTGTGATAACAGACCCTATGACAGCTGTGATAACCTATATAACAATCTCGGCTTAAAATAACAGATCTTGGTTGCAATCAATGCAAATCATCAGCTGCAGAATTTCCATGCACCACCAGAGACAGCCGCAGTCATGTGACGACGTGACGTCAGGTGACAAGGCAGCCAGTCATGTGACTAGTTTGATGTGGCAGTGTAGTCGCACTGGCAGTTCACGCTGTCATCTAGAGGTTGGCCGCCTTCTCCTCAGGTACAACTAGCAGCAGTTTCTGGATGGCCGTCGTCAGAGTAGCTGCAGACAAGAACAGACAACGTCACGACACGACACGACATGACACGAGCAGGAAGGGTGACTGGAAGGGGATCAACAGTGGTAGGAAGGGTTAATGGTGAGAGGAGGGGCAAGAGCGGGTGAGTAGGGCCAAGAGGGGTCAATGGGGGTAGGAGGTATTAATGGGGCCAGGAAGGAGTGAGTAGGATGAGGAGGGGTCAATTTAAAACAAGAGGGGGTCCGTGCAAGGCAAGAGGGGGTGAGTGGGAGGCAAGAGGGGTCCGCAGGGACAAGAGCGGGTGGGGGCAGGAGCTGTCAACAGGGGCAGGTGGCAGGAAGGGGTCAGTGGGTTTATGCAGGAGGTGGTCAGTCAACAGGGGCTGTGACAGGTCAACAGGAGTTGTGAGAGGTCAGAGTGTGAGGGGGTCAGAAGCCTCTGAGTTCAAACAACATCAGCTCCCTGTGGTGACAAACATCAGTGCGCAAATATTCCGACAAACTTCACAAAACTGTTTCTACTTATTACAACGGTGACAGTGTCAGCGGGCAATGACACTCTGGTGCTCCTCCTGCCCTCCTCACATCCCCCTCCTCTCCTCCCACCCACTCATCCTCTCTCCCTGCCATGCTCTTCTCCCACCCCCTCATCCTCTCTCCCTGCCCTCCTCACATCCCCCTCCTCTCCTCCCACCCCCATCATCCGGGCCTCCCCACATCCCCCTTCCTCCTCCCGCCCTCCCACATGCCCCTCCTCCCATATCCCCCTCCTCTCTCTTCCTCCCACCCTCCCCCCTCCACTCACCCATGATCTCGTAGAATCCTTCTGGCTTCTTCTTCCACGAGACACAGATGAGATAGACTGGGACACCTGATGCCATGATCAGTATCCCCATCCCTGCAACACATGACTCACAGTACACACGTGACAGTCCACACATGACAGTACATGACACGTGACAGAACACATGACAGTACACGCATGACACGTAACAGTACACATATGACATGTGACAGAACACGTGACAGTACACGCATGACACGTGACAGTACACGCATGACACGTGACAGTACACACACGACACGTGACAGTACACAGATGACATATGAGAGTACACACATGACACGTGACAGTACACACATGACACGTGACAGTATACACATGACACATGATAGTACACACATGACACATGACAGTACACCTGACAGTACACACTTGACACACTGCAGTATACACACAGAAACACACTCAACTCACAGCAGTATACATACACAGAACATGTACATGACTCACAGCAATAGACACACGACTCACATCAGTAGACATGTGACTCATAGCAGTAGACACATGACTCACATCAGTAGACACGTGACTCACATCAGTAGACACATGACTCACAGCTGTAGACACATGACTCAGCAATACCCACAACATACAGCAGATGACAAATTACAAATGTCACCACAGCTGTGCGTAATGTAACCTACTGGTGCCTTAAAATGATTACACTGATAGAAAATATGCTGAGTTATCATATTACAATCTTAGAGATCATGTTACAATGTTGCAGATCTTGTTAGCCATACAGATCATGTAATAGTCTTACCGATCATGCTACTGTGCAACAGACCATGTTACAGAGCTACAGATCATGTTTTAGTGTTACAGATTATTTTCAGTGTTATAGATCATATTAGTGTTACAGATCATGTTACAGTGTTACAGATCATGTTACAGTGTTACAGATCATGTCACAGGGTGTGCAGTGTCTCACATACCTGTCTCCATGGGGCTGGCGTAGATGGGGACAATGGTGAGGAAAAGAGAGCAGATGACGTAGATGATCGGCAGCCCAATCCACACCTGAAACACACAACAGCCCAATCTACACCTGAAACATACAACAGCCCAATCTACACCTGAAACACACAACAGCCCAATCCACACCTGAAACATACAACAGCCCAATCTACACCTGAAACATACAACAGCCCAATCTACACCTGAAACACACAACAGCCCAATCCACACCTGAAACATACAACAGCCCAATCCACACCTGAAACACACAACAGCCCAATCTACACCTGAAACATACAACAACCCAATCTACACCTGAAACACACAACAGCCCAATCCACACCTGAAACATACAACAGCCCAATCTACACCTGAAACATACAACAGCCCAATCCACACCTGAAACACACAACAGCCCAATCCACACCTGAAACACACAACAGCCCAATCTACGCCTGAAACATACAACAGCCCAATCCACACCTGAAACACACAACAGCCCAATCCACACCTGAAACATACAACAGCCCAATCCACACCTGAAACGCACAACAGCCCAATCCACACCTGAAACATACAACAGCCCAATCGACACCTGAAACACACAACAGCCCAATCCACACATGAAACATACAACAGCCCAATCCACACCTGAAACATACAACAGCCCAATCTACACCTGAAACATACAACAGCCCAATCCACACCTGAAACACATAACAGGCCAGTCCACACCTGAAACTGTACAAAATCCTACAAGAGGTGAGTAAATGGGACTGGATTGTTAAACATGGGCACATACAACAGAACTACAGTGTATCTACAGAGTGCTGGGAGTGAGGACTAGAGGACATGAAGTTACATTAACCCATTTTATCCGGGATACGATTCTAGATGTAGTTACCCTTTTTATCCGGAATACGATTCTAGCCATAGTTTGCACTTGACACGGCTTCCCTGCACTCTGATGTTTTGGAATCCCATTGGCTGTTTAACACCGAATGACATCAGTATATCGGGATCACTAGGAAACCCATATTTTTCAACCAATCAGTGCCGTTCTTTGGGTATTTGCAGTACAAAGCGGGTACCCCAAGCTAAAGTGAAATCAAAGATGGCGTCGAGTCGCAAAGACCGTTAAATGTGGACATATTTTGAAGGATAACTCTGCTAATTTACTTCATACTGGTGATGACAAGAAGGCAGACAAGTGGATAGACGATATAAGATGGAGGGTTATAGTATTTGATGCGACATTTGTCCTTGAAGACATACTTTGAAGCCATCGAAGTGAGGTCAACCGACAACGGCATCCATTTTCGCCCACATCGCACCACGCCGTATTTTAAGCGCCAACAAAGTTAAGATTATTTCCAAAGACGGTAACTATTTCATAAATAAAGTGACGTTGAACTGTTGACCAATGTTGTTACTTTAGAGTACTTCTTTATTAGTTATAAGAAATGAGCCACAACATTTTTTGTTTATTTTTATCTACTTTCTAAAGGTATATCACATTAAAAAAATTATTGAGAAATAATAAAGTTATGTCCATTTTAAATGAAGACCTGTCATTTTTTAATGCTGACAGATTGGTTTGAGGAAATGATCAGGAACTGGCTGCAACTCGTCTGCACTAGCTTCAGGATAAAATGGGTACATTAACACAGAAGCAGTGTAGACTAGATATTAGAAAGTTCTCATTTTCATAAAGAACAGTAAATGAATGGAACAGATCATCTGCTGATTGTGTGGGTGCTACTACATACAATTGACCTTGATTGGGCGGTGTGTGTGTATGTGTGTTTTGTTTACCTTGATGGGGCGATGTGCGTCGGGGCGCTTCCAGCGGAAGTAGAGGAGGGCGAGAACCGACATGCCGATGGCAAGCCAGTTGACGAAGCCAACGTAGTTGATGAGAGACTCAATGTTGGTGGATGCCAGGTACAGCAGCGAGGTGAACCCCTGAACACAGACATGACAATGTTGGTGGATGCGTGGTACAGCAGCGAGGTGAACCCCTGAACACAGACATGACAATGTTGGTGGATGCGTGGTACAGCAGCGAGGTGAACCCCTGAACACAGACATGACAATGTTGGTGGATGCGTGGTACAGCAGCGAGGTGAACCCCTGAACACAGACATGACAATGTTGGTGGATGCGTGGTACAGCAGTGAGGTGAACCCCTGAACACAGACATGACAATGTTGGTGGATGCGTGGTACAGCAGTGAGGTGAACCCCTGAACACAGACATGACAATGTTGGTGGATGCGTGGTACAGCAGTGAGGTGAACCCCTGAACACAGACATGGCAATGTTGGTGGATGCCTGGTACAGCAGCGAGGTGAACCCCTGAACACAGACATGACAATGTTGGTGGATGCCTGGTACAGCAGCGAGGTGAACCCCTGAACACAGATATGACAATGTTGGTGGATGCCTGGTACAGCAGCGAGGTGAACCCCTGAACACAGACATGACAATGTTGGTGGATGCATGGTACAGCAGCGAGGTGAACCCCTGAACACAGACATGACAATGTTGGTGGATGCCTGGTACAGCAGCGAGGTGAACCCCTGAACACAGACATGACAATGTTGGTGGATGCCTGGTACAGCAGCGAGGTGAACCCCTGAACACAGACATGACAATGTTGGTGGATGCCTGGTACAGCAGCGAGGTGAACCCCTGAACACAGACATGACAATGTTGGTGGATGCCTGGTACAGCAGCGAGGTGAACCCCTGAACACAGACATGACAATGTTGGTGGATGCGTGGTACAGCAGTGAGGTGAACCCCTGAACACAGACATGACAATGTTGGTGGATGTGTGGTACAGCAGCGAGGTGAACCCCTGAACACAGACATGACAATGTTGGTGGATGCGTGGTACAGCAGCGAGGTGAACCCCTGAACACAGACATGACAATGTTGGTGGATGCGTGGTACAGCAGTGAGGTGAACCCCTGAACACAGACATGACAATGTTGGTGGATGCGTGGTACAGCAGCGAGGTGAACCCCTGAACACAGACATGACAATGTTGGTGGATGCGTGGTACAGCAGCGAGGTGAACCCCTGAACACAGACATGACAATGTTGGTGGATGCGTGGTACAGCAGCGAGGTGAACCCCTGAACACAGACATGACAATGTTGGTGGATGCGTGGTACAGCAGTGAGGTGAACCCCTGAACACAGACATGACAATGTTGGTGGATGCATAGTACAGCAGCGAGGTGAACCCCTGAACACAGACAT
The DNA here is from genome assembly GCA_025642075.2 of Ridgeia piscesae. Taxonomy (NCBI): domain Eukaryota; kingdom Metazoa; phylum Annelida; class Polychaeta; order Sabellida; family Siboglinidae; genus Ridgeia; species Ridgeia piscesae. Next base: position 81,260 of record JAODUO010001329.1, on the reverse strand, counting down.
GAACATGTTGGTGGATGCGTGGTACAGCAGTGAGGTGAACCCCTGAACACAGACATGGCAATGTTGGTGGATGCATAGTACAGCAGTGAGGTGAACCCCTGAACACAGACATGAACATGTTGGTGGATGCCTGGTACAGCAGTGAGGTGAACCCCTGAACACAGACATGGCAATGTTGGTGGATGCGTGGTACAGCAGCGAGGTGAACCCCTGAACACAGACATAACAATTTCCGTGTTCATTCAATTCCGTGGTACATTGGCCTCTTTCCATGTTTTTAAAATTCCTTGGTAGATTGGCCTCTTTCCGTGTTCATTCAATTATTTGGTACATTGGCCTCTTTCTGTGTTCATCCATTTCCTTGGTACATTGGCCTTTTTCTGTGTTTATCCAATTCCTTGGTACATTGGCCTCTTTCCAAGTCCATTCATTTCCTTGGTACATTGGCCTCTTTCCGTGTTCATTTAGTTCCGTGGTACATTGGCCTATTTCCATGTCCATTTAATTTCGTGGTACACTGATTGGACTCTTTCGTATTCATTCAATTCTTTGGTATATTGGTCTCTTTCTGTGTCCATTCAATTCCTTGGTACATTGGCCTCTTTCCAAGTCCATTCAATTCCTTGGTACATTGGCCTCTTTCCGTGTTCATTTAGTTCCGTGGTACATTGGCCTCTTTCCGTGTCCATTTAATCCTGTGGTACACTGCCTCTTTCCGTGTTCATTTAGTTCCGTGGTGCATTGGCCTCTTTCCGTGTCCATTTAATTCCGTGGTACATTGGCCTCTTTCCGTGTTCATTTAGTTCCGTGGTGCATTGGCCTCCTTCCATGTCAATTCAATTCCTTGGTACATTGGCCTCTTTCCGTGTCCATTTTATTCCATGGTACATTGGCCTCTTTCCGTGTCCATTTAATCCCGTGGTACACTGCCTCTTTCCGTGTTCATTTAGTTCCGTGGTGCATTGGCCTCTTTCCGTGTCCATTTAATTCCGTGGAACATTGGCCTCTTTCCGTGTTCATTTAGTTCCGTGGTGCATTGGCCTCTTTCCATGTCCATTTAATTCCGTGGTACATTGGCCTCTTTCCGTGTTCATTTAGTTCCGTGGTGGTATCCATTTAATTCTGACACCAAGTATTGTCACAACAGCCATTGTCCACTGACTCCGTGGCGTCACACTTAGGTTGTCTTCCTTTCCCTTGCACACCACATTTCTTACGCCCTCGAATAAACCTGTTAGAAAGGGTGACAAATGAGATAATTTTACAAAGAATAACATTCATTAAGCTCTCGTATATGCGATTTCATTGTTCTAGATTTATGCTGTAGTTGCAAACAGACCCAGATTTTATTGTGCTTAAACAAAGTTTATTAATATTATATAAAAACACAATGCCTGGCTGACCACCGACACTGCCTGTTGACTGGACTCACCATAAAGATGACCGCTGGCGCAGGGGTCAGCTTGTTCACCTGCACCATGCTGAGAACCTGGGGCATGTGACCTTGTCGCGACCCCACATAGAACAACCTGAAACATGAGAGATCATACAGTAGTTCATGTACTCTTGCATGAACTCTCATTTTCTCACTTTCAAAAAAATCTTAGTTGGAGTCTACACAGTCCTCTCTGTGCACCGTAACTGAATAAATGTACACTACTGTTGAATGTTTGTACGGTTTGGATACAAAGACCATTAAATCTACTCATCGAACCCCAAAAAGGGACCACAGAGTAGTTCATATAACCTTGCTGTAAACTCGGTTGAACCTGAAACATCTGGGATCCTATGGTAGTGCGTGTTCCATGAGATATTGCAAATAAACCATGACAGTCACGCTTGAATGATCTCAACTTTGCATCTCCTCAAAAATGTTAAAGTAAATTCTACTACTGTCACTAAGACAACTGTGGTAGGCCACTTCAACGGTTCTCATTTTGAACATACGTCTGAACTTGCATATATGAATACTAATGATGACAATAATTATAACTAATATAAGTCGTTGACGTTATGTTAACTGAAAGGAAACCAAGTTTGCAGTGACAATCGTAATAGACAATAATATTTCACCAAAAGAAATCCGAGGCTTCCTTAGACAAATCAGAGCGACATAAAATTGACACAACTCAGACATGTGTCGCTTTGGTGACAAATGACACCACTGATGATGCTGTTTTACCTGGCAGTGGTGAAGAGGATGCCGTTGACACCTCCAAAGGTGGAGAGTGCTACACAGATGGGAATAATCCACCACATCACCCCAAATGGCTTCTTTGTGAAGGTCTGTAACAGAAAACCACCTCGTCTGTGACACAGACAGACACACTGTTCCATAGAGACACTGTTCCATAGAGACACTGTTCCATAGAGACACTGTTCCATAGAGACAGTGTCACACAGACACACTGTCTCACAGACACACTGTCCAACAGACACACTGTCACACAGACACACTGTCCCACAGACACACTGTCCCACAGACACACTGTCACACAGACACACTGTCTCACAGACACACTGTCCAACAGACACACTGTCACACAGACACACTGTCCCACAGACACACTGTCCCACAGACACACTGTCACACAGACACACTGTCTCACAGACACACTGTCACACAGACACACTGTCCCACAGACACACTGTCACACGGACACTGTCCCACAGACACACAGACACATTCACACAGACACATTCACACAGACACACCGACACACTGTCCCACAGACACACTGTCACACAGACACAGACACACTGTGACCCGGTGAGTCCACTTACGACAGCGACCGCGGTGGACTTGACCATCTGCATAGGTGACACGGTCGTGTAGTAGGCGATGTTGGTCATCATGTAGATCGCGGTCACGAAGATGAGAGAGAACCAGATGGCCTTGGGCAGGTTTCTGAAAGCACCACATCCGTTTGAACCCTACCCCAGGGGGCGCTAGGGGGCTACACCAATCATTTACGTGCCTGTCTATGTTCTCATCGTGGCATGTGACACGTCATGCTTGCATAAGTTCTCGTCAGTGCCTAATTCATTGTCTTGCAAAATGTAATCAGAAATAAAGCAGCAGGGAAGTAACAAACGACACATACTGTATTTGCTCTATTAAGTGTACACCCTTAGTCAGCTATCAGCACACACCCACATTGTCAACTGTGTCGGACATTGATCTGTGACAATAATGTGTCATATCACAGACTCAGCATTTATAGTCAACTTCTGAAGCAATGACAACACCAGACAGCTCCACCTGAATATGTCACCTCTGCCCTCTTGTCACCACTGCCCTCTTGTCACCTCTGCCCTCTTGTCACCACTGCCCTCTTGTCACCTCTGCCCTCTTGTCACCTCTGCCCTCTTGTCACCACTGCCCTCTTGACACCACTGCCATCTTGTCACCACTGCCCTCTTGTCACCACTGCCCTCTTGTCAACACTGCCCTCTTGTCAACACTGCCCTCTTGTCACCACTGCCCTATTGTTACATCTGCCCTCTTGTCACCACTGCCCTCTTGTCAACACTGCCCTCTTGTCACCACTGCCCTCTTGTCACCACTGCCCTCTTGTCACCTCTGCCCTCTTGTCACCACTGCCCTCTTGTCACCACTGCCCTCTTGTCACCTCTGCCCTCTTGTCACCTCTGCCCTCTTGTCACCACTGCCCTCTTGTCACCACTGCCCTCTTGTCAACACTGCCCTCTTGTCAACACTGCCCTCTTGTCAGCACTGCCTTCTTGTCAACACTGCCCTCTTGTCACCTCTGCCCTCTTGTCACCACTGCCCTCTTGTCACCACTGCCCTCTTGTCACCTCTGCCCTCTTGTCAACACTGCCTTCTTGTCACCACTGCCCTCTTGTCAACACTGCCCTCTTGTCACCATTGCCCTCTTGTCACCTCTGCCCTCTTCTCACCTCTGCCCTCTTGTCAACACTGCCTTCTTGACACCACTGCCCTCTTGTCACCTCTGCCCTCATGTCACCACTGCCCTCATGTCACCACTGCCCTCTTGTTACCTCTACCCTCTTGTCACCACTGCCCTCTTGTCACCACTGTCCTCTTGTCACCTCTGTCCTCATGTCACCACTGCCCTCTTGTCACCACTGCCCTCTTGCCACCACTGCCCTATTGTCACCACTGCCATCTTGTCACCACTGCCTTCTTGTCACCACTGCCCTCTTGTCACCTCTGCCCTCTTGTCAACACTGCCCTCTTGTCACCACTGCCATCTTGTCACCTCTGCCCTCTTGTCACCACTGCCCTCTTGTCACCACTGCCCTCTTGTCACCACTGCCCTCTTGTCACCAACACTTTCCTGTCCATTTTCTGTTGTCGTGTGCCAACTCAGATCAGATCAGTGGTAAAGACAAATTTTGTGTCTCCACCTGGTGGATGGCACTGGCAGAAACAATAAACTTACACCAGTGCCACTAGGTGGCGCCACCATTTTGTCATTATCAAAGTTAATTCATATTTCTTAAGCGTAGTGTATGCTTAACAGATTTAATACGGTAACTAGAAGAAATGGAACGAAACCAACATATTTTATCCAGAAATGAACATTACAAATACAGAGATTGTGTTGTGAATGTCAGCCATAAACAAATTCACTGTTTCCGAGCAACCTTTCTTTCCTTCGTTATTATCTTGTACGTAACATTTCTAATGCACTGGAAAATAAACATACTGAATGTTTCTTAACTTATTGGTATTACATAAGCAGGAAACATTGTTTGCAACTTGAAAGTTGTGTCTAGGAAATGTGCAAATTGTAACAAAAATAATGAAACCCTAAAACAGTTACTGCTGTGTTTGCAAGAGACAAACATGAAAGGTGACTTACTTGGCTGGGTTCTTGAGTTCCTCAATGACACAGTTCAAGTAGTTCCTGCAAGTAGACAGGACGGTGTAGACAGGACGGTGTAGAGAGGACGGTGTAGACAGGACGGTGTAGACAGGACGGTGTAGACAGGACGGTGTAGACAGGAAGGTGTAGACAGGACGGTGTAGACAGGACGGTGTAGACAGGACGGTGTAGACAGGACGGTGTAGACAGGACGGTGTAGACAGGACGGTGTAGACAGGACGGTGTAGACAGGACGGTGTAGACAGGAAGGTGTAGACAGGACGGTGTAGACAGGAAGGTGTAGACAGGAAGGTGTAGACAGGAAGGTGTAGAGAGGACGGTGTAGACAGGACGGTGTAAAGAGGACGGTGTACACAAAATTAATAAAATAACCGTATAAACTGTATTTTCAATGTGTTTTCATGTTTTTTTGCTTACTTCTTTCGAAGAAAACATGGCACAATGTTTGGCAGTGCATTTAGATATTTGACAGGTTCACAGCGTGAGGAAAATAACAGGCAACAGGTGATTGCCAGGTAAATGGGAGACAACCTGAGAGAAACAAACTAACAGGCCATTCACTGTGAAATCAGCCTTGAAAAGGTCAAAATGTTGTTGTATTCTCCGATTTTGATGACGTGTATTTGCACATCAAAAGGTAAATCAACATTTTAAAAAATTTCAATCGTCCACAATGCAATAACCACTTCGTATATTTTGTTTACAGATCTGTACTCTGGCAGATATAAACTTCACTTTACAGTCAAATTGAATAAAAATCTGAGAGTGAAAAACCCCACTTCTCATTGATGTTGTTTGGATGACCTAGTAAGACACTCACCAGGCGTTGTAGGCGAACAGTCCCTGGTAGAACGCGAGTGAGATGCTGAACACATCCACCCTTGTGTCCTTAAATGGCTCCTTGAAGTTTTCGGTGTTTCCTGAAATATCACGTCACATTCCACATTAGAGCTGTGCATTTAGGCGGCCGGCACGGTTACGGAGACATGACCAGTTGCGAAATGTAAATTTACAGTACGTAAAAACTGTAAATTTACAGTGTAATGACGACAGCGGAAAAGTGAGACGTTCATCTTGAAGATGTTGAATTAGAAGACACAAGATCAGAATATATAGTGTTGAAAAGCAAATGAACACTTTTTTGTGTTCTTGATTAAAATAACTGAAATAAACCAAGAAACCAGAATTTTTTTTCCAATCAAAGTGACTGAATGGTTGACTCAGTGGTCACTGGCTTATGCTGGCCCAGTTCAATGCCCCCCTTCCAGGCCACCAATGAAGCATTGCAGTGGCCCATACTGGCCCAACACCATGCTACCCCCAGGCCATTGGAGTGTTCACCCATGTGGTGGTGACACAGCTACACCCTCCTTCCAGGCCCTCACCCAGGATCTAATTTTTGCCTGTCCAAATTTTATTCAACTTACCACGAAGCGCGATCGACGCGCGATCGACGCGCGATCGACACACGATCAACACATCTTGCAATCAGCATGTTAAAAGGATGATTGGACATAAAACAAGGCTATGCATATATTAATGCACAATCTCACATGTGATTAAAAATTTAATATAACAATACAAGCATAATTAAAATATGTACATTTTTTGACATATAGGAACTTTTACAATATAGTACAAGAAACAAACAATGAAAATAGAAGTCATACAATTACAATCACTTACAGCTGAGATATAATTTAAAATAGTCAGTTATTGTATAATTAAATAATGGCAGATTTGGCAGGATTGCACTGTGTTGTGTTCTATGAAAATATCAATTGCCACAGAGAAATGGAAGTCCTTAGCTGGAATCTTGAAATAGCTGAAGCTGATGTGTTGGCCGAGATAACTGGTGGTGAAGTCAGGGTGTGGTGTTTGCTTCTGATTTAGTTCCTGCCTCTGCATCCACAGCAATGATGGAGAAACAGCAGATCTCTGTTGAAAATAAGATATTTTACCAGCTTATCTGCATACAGGTTATACGTTTTGCATTAAGGTGATTCACTTGCCATTTGATGTTATATCAAGTCCAAACAATGACATATTGCTTGCATTCAGTTTTGAACAGTGTCTATCCTGGAAACAGGGATTATGTTCTTAATACCAATATATATATATATATATATATATATATATATATATATATATATATATATATATATATATATATATTTTATGAATATGTTCTATAGCACCTCATGTGCACTACATTGTAAAAGTTCAAACACATTGTTTAAAAAACTTATAAAAGTACAAAACATTCATTATTAAAAACAATCAACATTTACTTACAATAAATGCATTTGTGAAGAATAATGCAGCAGTTATGGATTTATTTGTACAATAACGTGTATTAACCAATTACATTGTGTTGTTATTTGTAATAAATTATTGATAATAATTATATCTTTATATAAATTCTTGGCTGCCCAATGAGGCATTAGTGACATTACTTAATACACTGAATGAACCCTTGTTACCCATCGTTGTTCTATTCTTTCCTTGTGTACTGTCTGGCCTATATTTAGTACAACTGAATTGCTCAGAAAGTTGACCTTTCAGTACCAGGGAAACGCAGAAGACCTAACTGGAACATTGTTCTAATGTGCCTGTCAATAATGTCGGTTAAATCCTTCCACCCAATAATAACACTGTCAACAGGTGGCATCGAAGGTGGTCTGCAAATGGGAGTCTGTTTATTACCAGAGCCTGAAAACCAAGGCGTCGCAATGACGACTTTGTCTTTGGAAGCCACAGGGCGATGTTTTCCCACGTACTTGGGACGACAATTGCCCCATTTTAACTGCCGCGAACTGAAATTATTAGGCATCATTGACCTAGATTCTTACCCGACTACCCCTGTTTACAGGTCTGCCACGTGAGGCGATTGCGTAATGCTGCTCTCGTAAAAGAAATCACCAACAAATTTCAGGGACGGCGCCCAAGAAAACGTATTAAATGTTGATTAATGGAACATATTCTATATTCCATTAATTTTAAAAGACTCAAATATACTATCATTCTTCACAAACTAGGTTCTTCACAAACTAGGATGCTTAAATGACTGAGTGATTCGTACATGTCGATGTCTCGTACAGCGATTGCTAAGCTGATTGCTTTTAATTTATTTTTCAAATGTCTGATTAAATGCTATAACTAGAAAAAAATAACCATGAGTTTCATCAGAACATATTAGTATCTTATCCATTTTGGCTTTTTAATGTGCGGATGGCATTAAATTGAGCCGGTATGAATGGATTTTCTAAAATTTAATGATCTATAAATATGAACCACCAAACTTCGAACTTTGACCTTCTACACGTGTAGCCATTGTAGGGATTGCGTTGACGTGTTGAATTCTGAATAAACTGACCCAATAAACCAAAATAATAATCAATTTCATCAGACACTATTATTTTGTTATTAATTTTGGTTTTCTTAAAGGCGGATGGCATCCAAATAAAACTGATATAAGTGGATTTTAACTGAAACTACGCATGTCAACATTAACAAATAATTTCTCAATTTTATCTTAAGACCACGACGATCCCTATCCACATATTTATTTCTGATTAAACTGAATCAATAAACCTAAATAATAATCAATTTCATCAGACATTATTATTTTGTTATACATTTTGGTTTTCTTAAAGGTGGATGGCATCCTAGTAAAACTGATATAGATGGATTTTAACTAAAAAACGCACGTCAACATCAACAAAATATTTCCCAATTTATCTTACCACCACGACGATTTATTTCAAATACAAGCTATGCTGTAAATCGCAACCCACACAAATAAATGAATGCTATAAACATACCTTTTCTTGCGTGATCGCTGACACAGCAGAAGTCGTTGGTATTCCATATAGGTATGTCAGTAGACATCTAGACGAACTGTTGTCGATCTGTGTTTCCGTTCAATGTATGTCCACGTGGTAATACTAGTCTTTGTTACAGGTGATTAAAAAGTTCATAGTGCGACGCAATTTGTTTGATAAACTCATACAAAATGACTGGCGTATTGACGAATGCATCTCTTAAATAAAATCACGTGATACACGTAAATTTATCGTGATGGTAGTTATCAAATCAGCGACGTTTGTTAGAACCATATGACGAGATTTAGGTAGCGCCTATATGAAAGAGCGTCTAGCCTCCCTCGCAGGGCAAGTGGCTTCATATTGTCGCGTCGCCTTTCACTGCCAGTCAACCCCAACCGTGGCTTCTTGGTGGTGACATCAAGTGTGATAACTTCGTTATAAAATATGTACGCCTTGTCTCTTTAATTTATGTCTCAATAAATTACAAGTGCATCTAAATTAAAATTTTGCTAAAATCTTGTATGCATAATTCAAATAATACAATCAGTTACCAAGACTAGCTTGCCACAACCAGACAAACACTCTCTGTGACAGAATGTCACTGACGCAAGTAATAAACTGTAGTGATTGATACATTGTCTGTAACTGACTTTTTGGCAGTTTCAATTACATTGTAAAATGGCATGGACGGGCAAGCTCGCACACAAAAACGACATGGACGGTTATGGACGGCCCGTCTGGCGGACCCGTCCATGACAAATAACTGCCCGTCCAAAAACGCAACTTTCAAATTTTGCCCGTCCAAATGACGGGTGGACGGGTCTCTGGGTGAGGCTATGCCTCCTTCTAATAACTCCAGAGAGGGTGTCTACCCTGACCAGCTGGTGAAACCTTACATAACACAAGGTTAAATAGCACAAACACATTAACCAGCTCAAACTAAACTCCTGTAATAATGTTGGTTTTGTCAACAATTCTGATTAATCCATTCTTGTTCGGGTGAACAGAAAAAATGCTATGTAGATTACCCACTATGCACCCGCACCCCTCACCCAGTATTAACCCCATTACAAATCACCCTTCAGGCAAACATTCAGACATCCCCAAGGTGAGCACTGACATAACTGTCAGTGACATAACTGTCAGTGACATAACTGTCACAGAGACACTCCCCAGTCTTCCCAGTCCTCTCTGCAGTTTTTTCTGGACATTAATGGTCCGTTTTCAAGGTGACATTTCCACTTCATTTCTGACTTCAAGCTGACGTCATACAAACGTCATACAAGCGTCATACTCTCTCGCCTGGCTACACTTGTTGACTTGTCTCACAACTTTATGACTTCCCTCAAGTGCCTAGTGTCATATGGCGTTTTCTGGTGACAGATGGGAAATATCTCGTCACTAACTCTAAACAGTTATGTCAACAAGCCTTTAATCCAACATGTCAGTGACTTGTTAAGTAATTCAACATGTCAGTGACTTGTACAGACACAAAGTCTGTCTCTGCTGCCTGCCTCAGCCCCATGTCTTCTGGTACAGCCTTTCAAAACACAACTGTATTCTTATTATGTACAGTCACTGTGGCCTATGGTCTAGGTGTACAGCCTCTGCGGTCTGTGTATTGTGTACAGCCACTGCGGTCTATGCATACAGCCACTGCGGTCTATGCATACAGCCACTGCGGTCTGTGTATTGCATACAGCCACTGCGGTCTATGCATACAGCCACTGTGGTATATGTGTACAGTCACTGCGGTCTATGCATACAGCCACTGCGGTCTATGCGTACAGCCACTGCGGTCTATGTATACGACCACTGTGGTCTATGCGTACAGCCACTGTGGTATATGTGAACAGTCACTGCGGTCTACACATACAGCCACTGCGGTCTATGCGTACAGCCACTGCGGTCTATGTGTACGACCACTGTGGTCTATGCGTACAGCCACTGTGGTATATGCGTACAGCCACTGCGGTCTATGCATACAGCCACTGCGGTCTATGCATACAGCCACTGCGGTCTTTGCGTACAGCCACTGCGGTCTATGCATACAGCCACTGCGGTCTATGCGTACAGCCACTGCGGTCTATGTGTACGACCACTGTGGTACAGCCACTGTGGTATATGTGTACAGTCACTGCGGTCTATGCATACAGCCACTGCGGTCTATGCATACAGCCACTGCAGTCTTTGCGACTGCGGTCTTTGCGTACAGCCACTGCGGTCTATGCGTACAGTCACTGCGGTCTATGCATACAGCCACTGCGGTCTATGCGTACAGCCACTGCGGTCTATACCACATATACCACAGCCACTGCGGTCTATGTGTACAGTCACTGCGGTCTATGTGTACAGCCACTGCGGTCTATATGTACAGTCACAGCGGTCTATGTGTACAGCCACTGTGGTCTATGTGTACAGTCACTGCGGTCTATGTGTACAGTCACTGCGGTCTATGTGTACAGCCACTGCGGTCTATATGTACAGTCACAGCGGTCTATGTGTACAGCCACTGCGGTCTATGTGTACAGTCACTGCGGTCTATGTGTACAGTCACTGCGGTCTATGTGTACAGTCACTGTGGTCTATGTGTACAGTCACTGCGGTCTATGTGTACAGCCACTGCGGTCTATGCGTACAGCCACTGCGGTCTATACCACATATACCACAGCCACTGCGGTCTATGTGTACAGTCACAGCGGTCTATGTGTACAGCCACTGCGGTCTATGTGTACAGCCACTGGGGTCTATGTGTACAGTCACTGTGGCCTATGTGTACAGCCACTGCGGTTTGTGTAGTCACTGTGGTCTATGTGTACAGCCACTGCGGTCTATTGTACAGTCACTGCGTTCTATGTGTACAGTCACTGCGGTCTATGTGTACAGCCACTGCGGTCTATGTGTACAGTCACTGCGGTCCATGTGTACAGTCACTGTGGTCTATGCGTACAGTCACTGCGGTCTATGTGTACAGCCACTGCGGTCTATGTGTACAGTCACTGTGGTCTATGTGTACAGTCACTGCGGTCTATGTGTACAGCCACTGCGGTCTATGTGTACAGCCACTGCGGTCTATGCGTACAGCCACTGCGGTCTATACCACATATACCACAGCCACTGCGGTCTATGTGTACAGTCACAACGGTCTATGTGTACAGTCACTGCGGTCTATATGTACAGTCACAGCGGTCTATGTGTACAGCCACTGCGGTCTATGTGTACAGCCACTGCGGTCTATGTGTACAGTCACTGTGGTCTATGTGTACAGTCACTGCGGTCTATGTGTACAGTCACAGCGGTCTATGTGTACAGTCACAGCGGTCTATGTGTACAGTCACCGCAGTCTATGTGTACAGTCACCGCAGTCTATGTGTACAGTCACTGCGGTCTATGTGTACAGCCACTGCGGTCTATGTGTACAGTCACCGCAGTCTATGTGTACAGTCACTGCGGTCTATGTGTACAGTCACTGTGGTATATGTGTACAGTCACTGCGGTCTATTGTAGTCACCGCGGTCTATGTGTACAGCCACTGCGGTCTATGTGTACAGTCACTGCTGTCTATGTGTACAGTCACCGCAGTCTATGTGTACAGTCACCGCAGTCTATGTGTACAGTCACTGCGGTCTATTGTACAGTCACCGCGGTCTATGTGTACAGCCACTGCGGTCTATGTGTACAGTCACCGCGGTCTATGTGTACAGTCACTGTGTCACACATCTGAATAACAAAAACACTGTCACCTGAAGCATTGATGGCAACTTAAACAATGAGTACATTCATCAAAATGTTGCCAATAAATATCCCCCCAGGGTGCCTTGCCTCAACTCAAGTCTCATCTGGCCATTACAAATATGCAATTCCAGGTAATCTTGTTAAAAGAAGTCATTATTCCACATTCGACTGATCCAACGAAAATCACCACAATGAAACATCCCAGATTATAAGTGGTCACGAACGAAAACGTCTGCCAAATCATGCAAATCGGCATCGCCATGGTAACCATTTTCCTCATGACTGGAAGTCATGCCATGACACGCACCGTCACTGATTGGATGCCTGCCTGTATCAGTACTGTCACCGCGGTGGTCACTGTCGCACCAATTTCCTGTCATCATTGCACGTGTGGAATTCAAATGTACCTTTGCATCAGCTTTGATTATTTCCTCCCAGGAATATGTCATCTCTCTGTCACCTTTCTGTCAACTCTCTGTCACCTCTCCATCACCTCTCTGTTATCTGTCTGTCACCCGACCATGGGAGTGTTGTCATTGACTACACTGTCTAGCTGTATCTAACAGTAACAAGTAACCAAGTAACCACAGTAGAGAAGGTATTTTATAAGTGTTCATTGGAGCTATGTGACCATGAAACCGGTATTCTTAAAGCTCTTTTAAACCTGGGTTTCTAATTTTCCATAATGTATGCTACATCACCAACTGAGAACACTTTTGTCTCTTGCACAATCTTGTCAAAATTTTGCATAAACACAGGATTTTCAATACATCCTGGCTTTCTATTCAGTCCAAAGAGCACATACTGAAGGCAGCGCAAGTACAAGAACAAGAACAAGTACAAGTACAAGTCGATCGGTGGCGTTTTTACATGTATATACACATGCACACACCACACACAGACATACATATATACATAGGCACACACAACACACACCACACATGCATATACACTCCACACACACACACAAGTATATACACATGCACACCACACACACACCTATTTACACATGCATACACCACACACACACCACACACACACGTATGTACACATGCACACATATATACACATGCACACACCACACACATATACAGTATATACATGCACACTCCACACACACACACACACACACACACACACACACACACACACACACACACACACACACACACGTATATACACATGCACACACCATAAACACACATGTATATACACATGCACACACACATATACCACACAAACACGTATATACACATGCACACACCACACATACACATATATACTCATGCATACACCACACACACACACATGTATATACACATGCACACACCACACACACACACACATGTATATACACATGCACACACCACACACACACATGTATATACACATGCACACATACACATCTACACACCACACACACGTATATACATATGCACACACCACACACACATATATACACATGCACACACCTACACACACACACACACACACCACACACACACACACACATCTATGCATGCACACACCACACACACATGTGTATACATGGAAGCAAACAAAACATGCACACATCACAATTAGACATGTGACACGTGACCCAGAGAGAAGACAGGAAGCGGGAAGTGAGACTGACCATGGAAGAAGAGGACCATGCCAGTGCCAATGATGAGCAGAAGGGCGAGGACCTTGGCGTAGGTGAACACGTCCTGCACACGTGTCGCCCACCGCACATTGTAGCTGTTGATGGCTGTCAGGATGCCTGCAACAACAACAACAACAACACATTGTATTTAATTGTAATAGTCGATGGTTGTCAGGATGCCTTCAACAACAACACATTGTATTTATTTGTAACAGTTGAAGGTTGTCACTTGTCAGGATGCCTGCAACAATACCACATTGTATTTAATTGTAACAGTTGAAGGTTGTCACTTGTCAGGATGCCTGCAACAATACCACATTGTATTTAATTGTAACAGTTGAAGGTTGTCACTTGTCAGGATGCCTGCAACAATACCACATTGTATTTAATTGTAACAGTTGAAGGTTGTCACTTGTCAGGATGCCTGCAACAATACCACATTGTATTTAATTGTAACAGTTGAAGGTTGTCACTTGTCAGGATGCCTGCAACAATACCACATTGTATTTAATTGTAACAGTTGAAGGTTGTCACTTGTCAGGATGCCTGCAACAATACCACATTGTATTTAATTGTAACAGTTGAAGGTTGTCACTTGTCAGGATGCCTGCAACAATACCACATTGTATTTAATTGTAACAGTTGAAGGTTGTCACTTGTCAGGATGCCTGCAACAATACCACATTGTATTTAATTGTAACAGTTGAAGGTTGTCACTTGTCAGGATGCCTGCAACAATACCACATTGTATTTAATTGTAACAGTTGAAGGTTGTCACTTGTCAGGATGCCTGCAACAATACCACATTGTATTTAATTGTAACAGTTGAAGGTTGTCACTTGTCAGGATGCCTGCAACAATACCACATTGTATTTAATTGTAACAGTTGAAGGTTGTCACTTGTCAGGATGCCTGCAACAATACCACATTGTATTTAATTGTAACAGTTGAAGGTTGTCACTTGTCAGGATGCCTGCAACAACAACACATTGTATTTATTTGTAATAGTCGAAGGTTGTCACTTGTCAGGATGCCTGCAACAACAACACACTGTATTTAACTGTAACAGTCGAAGGTTGTCACTTGTCAGGATGCCTGCAACAACAACACACTGTATTTAACTGTAACAGTCGAAGGTTGTCACTTGTCAGGATGCCTGCAACAACAACACACTGTATTTAACTGTAACAGTCGAAGGTTGTCACTTGTCAGGATGCCTGCAACAACAACACACTGTATTTAACTGTAACAGTCGAAGGTTGTCACTTGTCAGGATGCCTGCAACAACAACACACTGTATTTAACTGTAACAGTCGAAGGTTGTCACTTGTCAGGATGCCTGCAACAACAACACACTGTATTTAACTGTAACAGTCGAAGGTTGTCACTTGTCAGGATGCCTGCAACAACAACACACTGTATTTAACTGTAACAGTCGAAGGTTGTCACTTGTCAGGATGCCTGCAACAACAACACACTGTATTTAACTGTAACAGTCGAAGGTTGTCACTTGTCAGGATGCCTGCAACAACAACACACTGTATTTAACTGTAACAGTCCAAGGTTGTCACTTGTCAGGATGCCTGCAACAACAACACACTGTATTTAACTGTAACAGTCCAAGGTTGTCACTTGTCAGGATGCCTGCAACAACAACACACTGTATTTAACTGTAACAGTCAAAGGTTGTCACTTGTCAGGATGCCTGCAACAACAACACACTGTATTTAACTGTAACAGTCAAAGGTTGTCACTTGCCAGGATGCCTGCAACAACAACACACTATATTTAACTGTAACAGTCAAAGGTTGTCAGGATGCCTACAACAATGGCACAAAGCTTGGCCTTAATCAGCCTAACTTAGACACTAAATCAGCCTCTTAACCTGAACTGAGTAGATTGATCTTTGTTTTTACACTTTAAGCACATTGCATACTTTAAGCTGATTGTATCTTCCACTAAACCAGCCCAGCTCATTGAAGTTCTATAAACAAAAGGAAGCAACCACAATCTTTTGTTTACTTTGTGTTTATGTCACGTCTGACCCTGTAAACACATTGTTTCATCTGGAATGACAATTGTTTTTTTTAGCTGAGCTGCTTTCCAAAAAAAACTTCTGCTCGAATTCCAGTTCAGTGAAGTGTTGATGACAGGTGAATAACTACATAAGACTGGAGTACAATCTCCCGCCAGGGTCTGGATGTAGATTGGTATGTAATGTCACCATCATAGCTTTATGTAGAGACCCGTCCACCCGTCATTTGGACGAGTAAAAACCAATATGGATGGGTAGAAATATGGTGGACGAGTTGTGGGTGGGTAAAAAATGAAGGAGCAAAAAAAGTCTTACAAAACCATAGATATTGTTAGTTATGCCTTGAAAGTGAGTGAAAATTGTGTCACATGTGTGTTTGTAGTACATTTCAGGTCATCAGACACATTTAAAAGTTAGTAAACTGGCTTAACATTTAACATCCATGTGTCCACCAAAACATGTGTGACTGGCAATATTTTAATCCTGCATAAAGCCCTGGTCACCATGGTCACAGAAACACCAGCTAGGCTAGAGCTGGACCCAAAATTTGTTTAGCCAATTTGGCTAAACGTCAGAAATTTCTTTAGCCAACTGAGACTTCTTAAATCAGTTTAAAAGGTAAAAACACAATGTAATATTACATAGAATGCTACACATTATTCACTACAAAACACGTACTTTTGATTACCTAAACACTGACAACACGATTAGCATAAAAAGCATATAAAACAAACACCCTATAATATTTTAGTATACTATTTTAGTTTAATATTTTAATATAAAACAAACACCCTATAATTTAAAAGAACATTTTAACCATAAAAAGAAAGCTGAACAACAACTGAGAATTTTGCAAATACCTAAAATTAATTAATGGGACATCTGTCATCTATAGAAGTTGAAAGATAACATTTCATAACAAAGCCTTATAATTTAGAAAAATCTACTCTACTTTTGTTGCCATGTTTAATAACGATATCACTATTACCTTTCTTAGAACATCATTTGACTGGTCAATAACTGATTAGTTGAATAGAATAATTCTCCAAATTAGTTAACTGTAATATTTACATATCGACTATAATTCTGGCCTGGGTGACAGAGGCTATATGATAAAACATGTTTTGACATGCATCTTTCTCTATGTAATGTGTTCTGGTTATGAGACTTGTCAAATATACATGATTTAGATCAACCATATATTGACATTTGGTTGAATATTTACCAGATGGCACATCTATTATTTAATGGTCATGACATATGACTGCGCTGACACTGAGTGATAATAGGGAACCCGTCAAGTTCAGTGTTAGGTACTCGACTCAAACTTGTGTCATCCAGCAGGTACCCATTGTCCAGGCAACACAATTCGTAATTGAATTAAGCCCAGCTATTGTCTATAGGTGTGGCTAAATGGAGGGATTAGCAACCTATTGTTTAGCCTGCGATAACTTCAACAGAACAGGGCAGTGAATAATACAGTCATGTACAGCTGATAACGTCAATAATAATGACCAAAATAATGTTTCACCAATTTGGCGAAGAGTTTTAGTTTATTTTCGCCAAACAGCAAACCGTTTCGCCTATGGCGCAATTGGCGATCAACAGCGCTAGCTTAGACCAGGGATGTTATGAGTATCTACATTTGGATACAACTGCATATGTCAACATTCATGGGTTGACGTCTAAATCACATTTCTTTTGACAGGTGTCATCCTCTGGTCTTTTAGATAACGTAAGACCACAATAAGGTGTACATTTTAGATGACGTAAGACCACAATAAGGTGTCCATTTTAGATGACGTAAGAGGTGTTCGTCCGCCATTACCCGACCAAAGAGTACCCTATAAAACCAGCATTATGCAGGTTTTCTGAATTTCTGTGAGCACATATGTAGTGTGGAGTGATTAGAAATGATGTTTTTGATCAGCGTGGCATCAGAGCTGTCAAATTATGACAGCTGTCAGTCGGTGCATTTCTGCGAATTAATACAGTTGTCATTGTGTTTGGTGATGTAATCAGGGGCAATCAGTGGGTGGTCAAGCAGAAATGGAGGGGTGTAAGGTTTGAAAGAAGTTTGTGGGAGCCTGAGGTATGAGAAGTTCACAAATTTTTCACAGAACTTCTGTTTATGGAGGGTAAATATACTGTGAAGCTCTGCAAGATTAGTAGGAAATGAAGGAAACATTATAATGGTCGCCTATGGAAAATGCAAATGTAGTCTGACTCCAGATTCATCTCCCACTGTGACAGAGGTGACAAAAGAGACGTTTATAGCCGGTGGCATTACTGCTCTACATGGACACTAACGATTCACAGACAGCTTCTTCAAAGCAGGGTCCCAAAATTAAAACACAACCTGTACCAAAATGTTACGAGAACAATACTTAACATGAACATAAGCTATAGATACACTGCCACACATAGTATAGACAATTCCGAAGCCCCCTTCCTCGTCTAGAGACCTGTCCACCCATCATCTGGATGTGCTGATATTAGTCTGGGCGGGCATTGGGCAGGTATTTGAACTGATGGGGCAGGTCACGATATAACAACAGGGCCACATCTTTCAGTTTTCACTAACATGGCCTAAATTCCTTGTCCTGAAGCCAACCCTCTCCCAGGGAGGTCCCTAAGTGTGCAGACATTGCTGGATACAATTTAGATTAATTATGCCCAAGCAAGGCTTGCTTGAGCATGGATATATATGCACCTGGGTCTACAAGGATGTTTTGGACTGGCACAAAATTGGTCCTGCAGAAAGACCCCCTTCCCTCCTGTCTCCTCCCAACTAACTGTAAGACTTGGTCTGTCTGTGGCTCTGTGCTACAGCCTCTGTACAACAGCCCCTGACACTGCCACTGGACCATGGAAGACAAGCAGAACTCTCAACAAGCTGCTGGGGAGATGCACTTGTAAAAAGAACACATCTTCACAGACGAGTCAATCTGAATGTAGTCCACCCTGCAGGCACTCAGCAGAACTAGTGCTGCCCTCTCCAGGCTGGTCGGTGGCGCTAGAATGTGGACCCCTCAGAAAATGGACCCAGTGAAAAATTTGGACTACCCTTATAGAATTTGGGCCCATGGAATCCAGGTCAATTGCCTATGGGGCTGACACATAGAATATGGACCACCATAGAATATAGACCCCTATATTTTTGTTTTACCTGGGGTCCATTTTCTAAGGCGTCCATATTCTATATGACATTGGCAACAATTATAATTTCTATAGTATGTTCAACTCGTTCTCTACTGTAATGTTACAGACAAGGGAACATGTTGTTGATTTGAAATAATAGCATGGCTATTTTAAAGCAAGTACTTGGCTGGATGTCTGAATCTGAATCTGAATCTGAATGGGATACGTCGTAAAGAAGCCAATAGTGGCTATTATATACGACGGGGGTGTGTGCGCATGTTATTGAGTGTTTGAGCCGCAGGTCAGGCGACTGAAATCAGTTATGGTTTCAGCCTGGACCTGCGACTCGTTTAGTTGGTTCCAGTCGGCTATTGTTTTTACAAAAAATGAATTCTTAAATTGTTCAGTGTGGGCTGTGGGTACTATAAAACATCTGGTGTTGTTGGTTGTTAGTTGTTGGACAAAATTTGAGGATACATGGTCGGGGAAGTGTTTAGGCTTAATGTGTCTTTTGTTTGTTTTTTGGGGCCGGAAGAATGTTTCAGTGGGGAGAGCTGGGATGGATCCTCTAACAGTTCTGAACATGAATTTTAGTCTTTGGTCGCGTCGTCTATTGTCTAATGTGTCGAGGTTAAGGTTGGTGAGCATGGTTGTGACAGATCCTGGGTGTCTAGAGCGGTAGTCTCCAGTGATGAAGCGAGCTGCACGGTGTTGAATTTGTTCTAATTTGTCTATGTCCCCCCGATGGTATGGGTCCCACACTATGGCTCCGTATTCTAAGACAGCGCGCACAAGGGCAATGTATGCCGTCCGTTTGCTGTTAATGGGGCATCTGCGTATATTTCGTCTTAGGAAGCCAAGTGTGCTATTTGCTTTTTTGGTTATTGTAGAAATGTGTGAGTGCCACTTTAAGTCATTAGATATGGTGATGCCAAGGTACGGGTTGGTAGTTACATATTCCAGAGTTTCATTGTTTAGGCTATAGAAGAATTGTGTTTTATTTTTTATGCTTAGGATGTGACATTTGTTTGTATTAAAATTCATCCCCCAGGTATTTGCCCACTTCCCAAGTTGCGTTAAGTCCTTCTGTAGCAAAATATGGTCGTTGAATGTCTGTATTTTCCTGTATAATAGGCAATCGTCTGCAAAGAGGCGGACTTGAGATTTGACAGAGGTTGGTAAGTCATTTATGTGACACAAGAAGAGCAAAGGGCCTAAGACTGTGCCTTGTGGGACGCCAGAATCAACGGGTATTTCTCTCGACATTTTACCGTCGAGTACGACTTTCATTGTTCTTCCAGTCAGGAATTTGTTTAGCCATTCAAGTATTGTGCCTCCGATTCCATAATGGGATAATTTTGTAAGGAGTTTTGAGTGGGGAACGGTGTCAAATGCCTTGCTAAAATCTAACACTGCCATGTCTGTCTGGGTTCCGGTGTCGAAGGAGGAGAATAGGTCATGCATAGTGGTTAGAAGTTGTGTTTCACATGAGAAGCCTGCTCTGAAGCCGTGGTTAAGGTCTGTTAGGATGTTGTGTTCTTCAAGGTAAGTCATAAGGTGGCGGTAGATGATGTGTTCAAGAATTTTACATGGAACAGATGTAAGGGAGATGGGACGATAGTTTTCTGGTAGATGTTTATCTCCTTTTTTGAATACGGCCGACACGTTTGCAGTGCGCCAGTCTGAGGGTAGGACGGCTGTGTCCAATGACCGTTGGAAGATGTCCCTGAGTGCTGGGGATAGGGTGTCAGCACAGTTCTTCAAAATGACATTCGGGATTTGGTCAGGCCCACATGCTTTGTGGGGATTGATGGCTTTGAGTAACTTGCATACTCCGGCTGTGTTAATGTTAATATCACTTATAATTGGGTGTTGTGGAGGGTCAAGGTGTGGGGGAGCAGATCCACCATCTCTGGTGAAGACACTCTGGAACTGGTCCAGAAGAATTTCAGCCTTCTCCTTGCTGTCACACACCAGTGAACCATTCTTTTTCAGGGGGGCTACTCCAATGTTGTCTTGTTTTCTGCTTTTAATGTATTTCCAGAAGGGTTTTGAGTTGTTTGTCTGGAGTCCTTGGGTTATGGTATTATTGATGTATTCCCATTCGGCTTTACGCATACTTCTCCTACATGTTTTTTGGATGAATTTGTAGTTTGTCCAGTTGTTTGTTTCCTTAGCTTTCTTATAGATTCTTCTCTTTCGCTTTAGTAGTCGATGCAGCTTCCCATTTAACCATGGTTGCATCGGCTGGAGCTCAGTTTTGATGGGATATGTTTGTCAATATATTCTGTTAGCGTATTCTTGAAGGTTGACCACAGTGATTCGGTGCATGCACCTGTGTTGTATTGGGTGTTGATTTTGTTTGACAAGGTGTTAAAGTCATCATTAAGGCTTTCCCAGTCAGCGCGAGCAAACTGGTAGATTTGTCTGCGTTGTTTATTTTGGTATTGGATTTTTACGTCGAAATCTGTGACAATAATATCGTGGTCGGATATGCCTGGTACCGATACAGAGTGTGTTACTATTGTTGGATTTGTAGTGAAGACTAGGTCTAACAACTTGCTTTCTCTAGTGGAACTATTATGGACTTGCGTCAGTTGGGCACTTTCGGTTACGTCAATGAGGGATTGCTGAGTGGATCGGTCTGGACTACAGGTATTTACGTTTCCTATTTCCCATGATATGTCGGGGCAGTTGAAGTCTCCGCAGAGGATTATTTGTTTTTGTTTTGAACTTCCTGTTATCGTTGTTAGGGATTTATTAAGTTCTTGTATGGTATTGTTGCATCGGTGTGGCATGTAGAAGGAACCTATTAGCATGTTTTTTTATTTTGAAGTTGTATTTTTGCCCACAGAATTTCACAGTCACTATCTAGGTCTGGTTGGTTGGAAGATACGATGTCCTTCCGCACAAGCAAGAAAACACCTCCTCCTGCTGTGTTGCGGTCTTTCCGGTATGCGGTGTAGTTTTCTGGGAATAATTCACTGGATTTTATGTTATTGTTGAGCCAGGATTCAGAACCACAGATGACGTCTGGTTTTATATAGTTTATAGATGCTTCAAGGTCGGCTTTTTTGTTTATCACACTACGACAATTCACGGTCATAACACGCAGGTTTTTCTTTTGTGGGAGGTCAAATGCAGATGAGCTTGTTCTGGAGCTGGTGAATTTTGCTTTGTTGGAGGAGCGTGATGAATTATTGGATCTTCTTGTTGGATTCTCTGACATGTGTTGGTCTGTTAATTTGGGACTGCTAGTGAAGAGTGGGTTGAAGGTTGGAGAGAGTGATTCCAGAATGATGTTTTCATTAGCAATTGGTTCGTAAAAACTTGGAGAGATTTCAAAGCTTCGGAAGGTGAAGCTTGATATATTATGTGTTTGGCACCTACAGCACAGCCACTGTACGTTTGAGCGTTGTAACAAGCTATAATCTTTGGTGCACATTTCAAGACATGACCGATGGTACCATATGCTGCATTCATCACAGCATACAGCTTCTTCATTGGGTGACCACGAGACAGCGAGCTCGCAAAATCCACACGGGTATACAGGTTGATGCCTTGGACCGGGGTTGGTTTGTATGTCTCCCGAGAGGAAGAGGGCAAGTATGGTCAGTGTCTTATTACTTTTTGGACTAGGCCATGTAAGATGAGCTGAATTGAAGGAGCGGCGTGAGAAAGCAAATATTCCATTGATCGAGTTAGTTTCAGTAGCATCAAAGGACTGTGAAAAGAATCTATTGGAGGCTAGTATGAGCAAAAGCACAAACAGGAATCCTTGGAACATTGTTGTGCACTGCTGAATGGAAAGACAATCAGTAATCGATGAAAAGACAATCAGTAATCGATAATTTGTGAGTCCAAATGATATAGGCTGCAGTACTGCTGAACTATTATCTGTTGTTTAATATATTACGTGTATGAGTGTCAAGACGCTAGTGCAGTGCAAAAGGAAAATGTAGGTCTTCACCCAAATTGGGCCCCAGGGCGTCACTGGGAGTAAGGCGTCTGGCGAAGGGCCTGTTAGTAGGAAAGGTTATTGTTTTTAAGTGTTGATGAATTTATTTTGTTTCATTGGTACTGGCAGCCTATCAAAGGAATGGATCTAAGTTGTTGAATAACGTGACAACGTTACTTTCCGTCTAATTTGCGTAACTGCATATGTTTATAACTAATTTAATGTAGTTTGTGTTTGTTGTGTTTGTCACATTAAAATGTGAGGAAATACGGTTTTATTTGAGTTGTGTTGGGGGTTTGGGTATCGCGCGCTTTAGTGGTTGTTTACATCGGCGCCATTTTGATGAGCCGGTTGCAGAGCGGACTAATTTTGCCACATTTTGCAAGTTACTTTAATCTTGCGTATGTTTTTATTTGGGGATTATATGTACTATATTTGTAACTAACTCAATTCAGTTCGCGTTTATTCTGGTCGTATAAAATATTTGAAATACGCTTTTGTTTGAGTTGTGTTGGGGGGATTTGGGTTTCGCGCGCTTTTAGTGGTTGTTTACATAGGCGCCATTTTAAGGAAATGGTTGCTGTGCAATTTAATTTTGCAAAATATAGTTTAGGGTAAGTTGTTCGGAAAAGTTATTGGCGGGTTATGTTCTAAACGTGATACTATTGAACATCTGTGAATTTTAGTTTGCAAGAGCTATTAGATGTTATCCTGTTAGTGATAATAGTAGAGCCGGTAAAACAAAACGACTACACCTGACGCATGCACACAAAACATTTGTCTGGGCATTTGTGAATGGTTTCTGTAAACAACCTGAGTTACTTGTGGTTGCCCTCGAAATAATTATGATATGAAATCTACATAAATGAGACGTCAAGCAACAGGCAAATGTATTCATTTTAACGACTCTGTATAGAGAAGCTCCCAAAACATTGGTACACACGTGCTGGATACAAAAAAAACCACAAATTTTATAATAGTAAAATGACACCAAATCCAATCCAAATATGCTAACTTTGGGGCATGATAAGTGCATCCCCTCAGAGGGACTGAGGGTCCTCTTTCATGTCACTGGAAAAACACAATGATATTTAATAAGACTTATTTCATTACAACATGTTCATATGCTGAGGACCGTTCTTTTCTGGAGGTCCTATCTAAGAGAAACAAATGGAGACCATCTCACTAGAGGGCAGCACGTATTTTGGCTAAGATGAATTTGTTTGTGTTTTTCTCCAAGATCACGCAACGTGTTAATTTGGGATCACCAGCATAAAACTGAGCATAAGTGGGGTGACCAGGGCATGTATTACAATAACTCCTTGCAAGTCACTGTCACCCCGCGAAATGTCACCTCATATTTGTTCAGTCAACAACACAGTTGTCACCACAAGTACCGGGCGCCCCACTGTCTCTCTCCCCTTCTATATTCTCTGTCACAGTCACAGTCCCAAGTGGCAATCTCTTTGATTAGACACTGTCCATACTTGACCATGAGTTGTGATTTAGATGTAGGCCAAGTGCAGTGTGAGTATGTCAGTGTTTCTTCTAAATCTACTCCAGCTTAAGTGTTTAATTTAACACTGTACCCACATTCAACGACTGATTTTATCTTTACCCGTCATGACCTGTGTAAGAGATTCATTTCTGCTGACTCCTTTTTCAACACATACACAGACATGCATGCACACGCGCACGCACATGCACACATACAGACATTAATTGCAGAATAAACTTTTTAGCATCTGTTGCAAATAAATAAATACTGACAAACTGCTTAAGTAATTGACAACTGACAGCTGACAACTGCATCACAACCTGTCAGTCTGTCCACCAAGCACAATGTCACCTTGCCAGTGTCTAGTCATAACGTCATCTAAATGTTATTTAAACGTTTCCCTTGGTGAGCCCCAACCCCTTGGGAGACTCTGGACTGTTACACTGGGAACATAAAAACTCCACACGCCTGAATCGGGTAACTTACAATAAACCTCCCTGAAATGACCACTCACAGTGATTCCTGGGTCTGTCTCTGCTCTGGCTCTCATCGAGCTGTCAGCTCAGTTCTGCTGCCTTTTTAGGGGGTTCCACCAGACGTCATAGACATAATTCAATTATCCCATTTCCTGTCAGTTGGTGCGTCATACTGATTCCGTTTCACACTGTTGTCTTGTATTGACCTCTGACCTTTCTTCTCTCTACATGACCTTTCACAGGGTACAAACCGCCACCTGTCTCAATGGAGACATCATGTTCATGTGTTTAGTGAATGGTGCACACAAATAACAAGCCAGATTCTATCCTGACAACACAACGTGGCAGTCGTCATGTCACGGTACGATGTGGAATTTTGGCCAGTTACTACAATTTCATTTTTGCCCCCAAAAACCCAGACAGATCTCGTACTGTAGTGAATCTAGTGAAATCTAGTAAATTAGTTGTAGGTCACAAGACTGTCTTCACCATTGAGTGTTGGTGATCCTGTCTAAAGACTACCAACTGTGTCCTCGAGGCACTGCCTGGGACCTGGGGCTCACCGTTCACGTGGTACAAGATCACTGTTAAAGAGCAACATTTATTATTAAGAGCAAAATTATTTTAAAGAACAAAACTGATTTTTAACAAGCAAGATTGATTTTAACGAGCAACATTATTTTAAAGAGGATAACCTTTTTAAAGGACAAAATTATTATTAAGAGCAAAAATTATTTTACAGGAGAAAATTATTTCAAAGAGCAAAATTGTGCTTAGAGCTGCTAAGAATGTGAGTGGTGAGGGGAGGGGTGTCAGGTGTTGTAGCCACAAGGAACCCACTGCCCTGACCTCCACAAGGAACCCACTGCCCTGACCTCCACAAGGAACCAACTGCCCTGACCTCCACAAGGAACCAACTGCCCTGACCTACTCCACTCCCACTGTGTCCCAATGCTCCCAATCACCCCTTTCCCTGCCCTTCCCTGTCTGGCTAAGTACACCCAGCCCCTGGTGTTGGCTGAATACATCCTGATTTTCTCTTGAGCCCTTTTTTAATTCCTAATCATAAGTTTATTTTCTTTTGCAACATTTTGTGGCTGACTGGGAGATTTACTGGTTGTTTCATCTGGCTGGTAATTGTGTGGTTTATCTGGAAATCACAGATGTCTATCAAATGTCTCAAACTAATCTAATCATATCATATACCCTGTTGTAGAACTTGATTTTATCTCGACCACCGGCTGGGTCTTTCAGATGCAGCCTCTAATTTGGGATGTTTATCAAGTTTTTCAAACTGACCAATAGGGGGTAGTGTCACAAGCACAATCCGTCAGATAAGGGACAGTGCCATAAGTACTATCTCGCTAGGTAAGGGGCAGCTTTACAAATACCACAGCTCAGCATTCTCCTCCTACAGGCATATGCTGTACAAACAGAAAACCAATTGTATTTCGGAAAAAATATATTTATGTCTTCTACCACAGTTTACTTTATTTCCAATATTTTACTACCCCACATATCAGACCTGAAGATAACCTTTAATGTGTGGAAATGAATACCCCGGTAGTCTGTCTGAATATGCCAGACACCAATGATCGAGGCTGTTCACTGAAAGCAAGAATAACAATATGTGGGGACAAAGTTTACGCACAATGACAAAGTTACCTTGTCACATGTAGTAAACTATCACAGATGGCAATAAAACGTTGCAGTTTTTTCTACCGACGCATGCCATGTGTCCACGACAAAGCGTGCAACACGTTGCCACTGAATCGGTCAGTAGTTAACACAGACCAGTTGGAACGGAACTAAAACGAATCACACATTCGCAGACACAGGCTAAATAGAAATGTCAGAGACAATCAAACCAGACAGCGTACAACTATAAAACACACGGCCTTCCAATAACACAGGCCTAATTCAATCGGGCGGCAAAACTTGCAGCCAGTCCCCATCAACATAATGCCTGAAATACTGAATCTATCGCTCTTCCTCAAAGTCTGTGTGAGACGGCTTATAACTCCCACCTAGAGAGATATTAAACGCCAGTGACAGATAGGGTCAGCCACATTGTGTGTGTAGCTGGCTACAGGCAGCAGCTGGTGCATGCATAAAACATGCTGCAAATGTATCTTGGTGACGAACAAATGTTCCAATGCAAAAAGCTGCCTCTTCCTGTAAACTGTTATCTGTGGGGCGAAGTGACCTCAGTCCTGGCAACTTTATCACATGTCAGCATCACACTTAGAATCTCATCAAAAAGGTTCCCACCTGGCTCACATTTCAGCACTTTGTGGACAAGTTGGTTTGTGTTCTGGTAACAAAGGTGGAACATGACATGGACACTGGACAGGTTGGTGTGTGTTCTGGTAACAAAGGTGGAACATGACATGGACACTGGACAGGTTGGTTTGTGTTCTGGTAACAAAGGTGGAACATGACATGGACACTGTACAGGTTGGTCTGTGTTCCGGTAACAAAGGTGGAACATGACATGGACAGTGGACAGGTTGGTCTGTGTTCCGGTAACAAAGGTGGAACATGACATGGACACTGGACAGGTTGGTGTGTGTTCTGGTAACAAAGGTGGAACATGACATGGACACTGGACAGGTTGGTGTGTGTTCTGGTAACAAAGGTGGAACATGACATGGACAGTGGACAGGTTGGTTTGTGTTCTGGTAACAAAGGTGGAACATGACATGGACACTGTACAGGTTGGTGTGTGTTCTGGTAACAAAGGTGGAACATGACATGGACACTGGACAGGTTGGTTTGTGTTCTGGTAACAAAGGTGGAACATGACATGGACACTGTACAGGTTGGTGTGTGTTCTGGTAACAAAGGTGGAACATGACATGGACACTGGACAGGTTGGTTTGTGTTCTGGTAACAAAGGTGGAACATGACATGGACACTGGACAGGTTGGTGTGTGTTCTGGTAACAAAGGTGGAACATGACATGGACACTGGACAGGTTGGTTTGTGTTCTGGTAACAAAGGTGGAACATGACATGGACACTGTACAGGTTGGTTTGTGTTCTGGTAACAAAGGTGGAACATGACATGGACACTGGACAGGTTGGTGTGTGTTCTGGTAACAAAGGTGGAACATGACATGGACACTGGACAGGTTGGTTTGTGTTCTGGTAACAAAGGTGGAACATGACATGGACACTGGACAGGTTGGTGTGTGTTCTGGTAACAAAGGTGGAACATGACATGGACACTGGACAGGTTGGTGTGTGTTCTGGTAACAAAGGTGGAACATGACATGGACACTGTACAGGTTGGTGTGTGTTCTGGTAACAAAGGTGGAACATGACATGGACACTGGACAGGTTGGTTTGTGTTCTGGTAACAAAGGTGGAACATGACATGGACACTGGACAGGTTGGTTTGTGTTCTGGTAACAAAGGTGGAACATGACATGGACACTGGACAGGTTGGTTTGTGTTCTGGTAACAAAGGTGGAACATGACATGGACACTGTACAGGTTGGTTTGTGTTCTGGTAACAAAGGTGGAACATGACATGGACACTGGACAGGTTGGTTTGTGTTCTGGTAACAAAGGTGGAACATGACATGGACACTGGACAGGTTGGTGTGTGTTCTGGTAACAAAGGTGGAACATGACATGGACACTGGACAGGTTGGTTTGTGTTCTGGTAACAAAGGTGGAACATGACATGGACACTGGACAGGTTGGTTGTGTTCTGGTAACAAAGGTGGAACATGACATGGACACTGTACAGGTTGGTGTGTGTTCTGGTAACAAAGGTGGAACATGACATGGACACTGTACAGGTTGGTCTGTGTTCTGGTAACAAAGGTGGAACATGACATGGACACTGTACAGGTTGGTCTGTGTTCTGGTAACAAAGGTGGAACATGACATGGACACTGGACAGGTTGGTCTGTGTTCTGGTAACAAAGGTGGAACATGACATGGACACTGTACAGGTTGGTCTGTGTTCTGGTAACAAAGGTGGAACATGACATGGACACTGGACAGGTTGGTCTGTGTTCTGGTAACAAAGGTGGAACATGACATGGACACTGTACAGGTTGGTGTGTGTTCTGGTAACAAAGGTGGAACATGACATGGACACTGTACAGGTTGGTTTGTGTTCTGGTAACAAAGGTGGAACATGACATGGACACTGTACAGGTTGGTGTGTGTTCTGGTAACAAAGGTGGAACATGAACATGGACACTGTACAGGTTGGTCTGTGTTCTGGTAACAAAGGTGGAACATGACATGGACACTGTACAGGTTGGTGTGTGTTCTGGTAACAAAGGTGGAACATGACATGGACACTGGACAGGTTGGTTTGTGTTCTGGTAACAAAGGTGGAACATGACATGGACACTGGACAGGTTGGTGTGTGTTCTGGTAACAAAGGTGGAACATGACATGGACACTGTACAGGTTGGTGTGTGTTCTGGTAACAAAGGTGGAACATGACATGGACACTGGACAGGTTGGTCTGTGTTCTGGTAACAAAGGTGGAACATGACATGGACACTGTACAGGTTGGTCTGTGTTCTGGTAACAAAGGTGGAACATGACATGGACACTGGACAAGTTGGTCTGTGTTCTGGTAACAAAGGTGGAACATGACATGGACACTGTACAGGTTGGTCTGTGTTCTGGTAACAAAGGTGGAACATGACATGGACACTGGACAGGTTGGTCTGTGTTCTGGTAACAAAGGTGGAACATGACATGGACACTGGACAGGTTGGTTTGTGTTCTGGTAACAAAGGTGGAACATGACATGGACACTGGACAGGTTGGTCTGTGTCGAACATGACCAATGTAAAATATGAACAATATAGGACACTGACAAAGTAGAATATTGCCTGTATAGAACATGGCCAGTGTGGAACATGGCTGGTGTATAAAATATAAGCCCTGTATAGAACATGATCAGTGTGAAACTAGTGCAGTTTAGAACATCTAAGTGTAGAACAAGGTCTGTTTAGAACATGGGCAGTGTCAGGCAGCTTCTGGTGTCCATGATAACAATGTCTACGAGTCATGTTGGACAACACACAATAGTATAATTACAGACCAACTTGTAACACTTCCAAGTGACTGGTGATTACTCTGTGGAATATGGACAAACTGACTGCTGTGGTTGTTCACCCACACCCACAGATGCACTAATTGAACCCAAGAGCAAGAACACAGACACAATGTGTAAAATCATCAGATCAATTATTTACAACAACGCTCCAGGCTCTGACTTATGAGTAAATCTTTCTGTGTGGTTGTGAACATGTGTGATCTCTTGGAGAACCTGTCTTTATCATGTCAAAGTCACAGTTCTGTCTCAACGCGTTCCTCTCACATAGTAGGTGTTTACACAAGGAATAATGACAGGCAACAGAACAATTCTGACTGTGGTGGCAGGGAACTGACCCTTACAGCCCTGTCTTGACACGTCTGTGGTAGAGACAGGTAGAGACAGGCCTATTGAGGGTAGGGCTACATCCATGACAAAGACAGGCCTACTGAAGGTAGGGCCATGTCCGTGATAGAGACAGGCCTACTGAAGGTTGGGCCAATCCATGACAGAGACAGGCCTACTGAAGGTAGGGCCACGTCCGTGATAGAGACAGGCCTACTGAAGGTAGGGCCAAGTCTATGATAGAGACAGGCCTACTGAAGGTAGGGCCACGTCCGTGATAGAGACAGGCCTACTGAAGGTAGGGCCAAGTCTATGATAGAGACACTACTGAGGTAGGGCCAGTCATGATAGAGACAGGCCTACTGAAGGTAGGGCCACGTCCGTGATAGAGACAGGCCTACTGAAGGTAGGGCCAAGTCTATGATAGAGACACTACTGAAGGTAGGGCCAAGTCTATGATAGAGACAGGCCTACTGAAGGTAGGGCCACGTCCGTGATAGAGACAGGCCTACTGAAGGTAGGGCCACGTCCGTGATAGAGACAGGCCTACTGAAGGTAGGGCCAAGTCTATGATAGAGACAGGCTACTGAAGGTAGGGCCAAGTCTATGATAGAGACAGGCCTACTGAAGGTAGGGCCAAGTCTATGATAGAGACAGGCCTACTGAAGGTAGGGCCAAGTCTATGATAGAGACAGGCCTACTGAAGGTAGGGCCAAGTCTATGATAGAGACAGGCCTACTGAAGGTACGGCCACATCTATGATAGAGACAGGCCTATTGAAGGTAGGGCCATATCTATGATAGAGACAGGCCTACTGAAGGTAGGCCAATCTATGATAGAGACAGGCCTACTGAAGGTACGGCCACATCTATGATAGAGACAGGCCTATTGAAGGTAGGGCTCCACAGGCCTACTGTTTGTGATAAATGTGGACAAAACCACACAGAATGGATCTTTAGATATATCACGTTCCATTAATAAATTCTGCAGCACCTAGTAATGATTTTGTATTGGATTAATTTTACACGTGACTTACACACTAGTCTTACCTGCAGTTCTTGGTAAACAGTCATTAATTATAGAGAACTGTGTCATTGACTAGTTCAGTTACAAGGAGCCACCCTGAGTGTGCCCTGGGGTCAGGCAAGGTGGAAGAGATCATTACTGGTTGTTTATGACACTGCCCTCTCCCACCAGTATGGGGGTGATACCAGTCACCAGAGGGGAAGAGGTGGGGGAGATTTGAGGTCAATTACCCCCTGCTGGTAAAAGCTAACCATGATTGAAAGATCACTGACCAAAATCATTCAACATTCCTCTCAATTCTTTTTAAATCACAGCAAAGAGAAAGCATTGTTTTCAACATTTGTACTAGATGTGTGCTTGTACTAGACGTGTGTTTGTACTAGATGTGTGTTTGACGTAATGTGAAAATGTTCACGCTTAGCCACACATCTAATCTGCACTGGCATTAAGAAATAATCGATGATACGATAGCACAACGCATTTATTACTGTTTACTGCTGGTAGAGTGCACATTTATCATCTGTCTGCGCCTGTGAGAACACACTGACAGCTACAAGTAGCCACGGATCAGCTTCCAGCAGCAGAGCAACAAAACACATTTCTAGCATGCGTACACAAGCATGCACCCGTACACAAGCACACATGTGCAGCGTACTGTGCACAGCACGTGCTGTACGCACTAACATAAACAGACACATCTGTTGTGGTGGACAGGTCCAGTGACTTATTCATGACCAAGAACACTGCCTCACTACTGTTAGCTTCAAGAACACTGCCTCACTACTGTTAGCTTCAAGAACACTGCCTCACTACTGTTATCTTCAAGAACACTGCCTCACTACTGTTATCTTCAAGAACACTGCCTCACTACTGTTATCTTCAAGAACACTGCCTCACTACTGTTATCTTCAAGAACACTGCCTCACTACTGTTATCTTCAAGAACACTGCCTACACTTTTCTGTTACGTACTTCAAGAACACTGCCTCACTACTGTTATCTTCAAGAACACTGCCTCACTACTGTTAGCTTCAAGAACACTGCGACACTACTGTTAGCTTCAAGAACACTGCCTCACTACTGCAAGCTTCAAGAACACTGCGTCACTACTGTTATCTTCAAGAACACTGCCTCACTACTGTTATCTTCAAGAACACTGCCTCACTACTGTTATCTTCAAGAACACTGCCTCACTACTGTTATCTTCAAGAACACTGTGTCACTACTGTTAGCTTCAAGAACACTGCCTCACTACTGTTAGCTTCAAGAACACTGCCTCACTACTGTTAGCTTCAAGAACACTGCCTCACTACTGTTATCTTCAAGAACACTGCCTCACTACTGTTAGCTTCAAGAACACTGCCTCACTACTGTTAGCTTCAAGAACACTGCCTCACTACTGTTAGCTTCAAGAACACTGCCTCACTACTGTTAGCTTCAAGAACACTGCCTCGCTACTGTTAGCTTCAAGAACACTGCCTCACTACTGTTAGCTTCAAGAACACTGCCTCACTACTGTTAGCTTCAAGAACACTGCCTCGCTACTGTTAGCTTCAAGAACACTGCCTCACTACTGTTATCTTCAAGAACACTGCCTCGCTACTGTTAGCTTCAAGAACACTGCCTCACCACTGTTAGCTTCAAGAACACTGCCTCACCACTGTTATCTTCAAGAACACTGCCTCACTACTGTTAGCTTCAAGAACACTGCCTCACTACTGTTATCTTCAAGAACACTGCCTCACTACTGTTATCTTCAAGAACACTGCCTCACTACTGTTAGCTTCAAGAACACTGCCTCACTACTGTTAGCTTCAAGAACACTGCCTCACTACTGTTAGCTTCAAGAACACTGCCTCACCACTGTTATCTTCAAGAACACTGCCTCACTACTGTTAGCTTCAAGAACACTGCCTCACTACTGTTAGCTTCAAGAACACTGCCTCACTACTGCAAGCTTCAAGAACACTGCGTCACTACTGTTATCTTCAAGAACACTGCCTCACTACTGTCGCTATGTAATGAACACCATCTTAAACACAGGCTGCTTGTTCTGTCCGTGGAATCAGTAGTGCTGGCTGTGTGAGGTGTGCGGGAGTGAATGTTTCCTGTACCATGTGTTCATTCCAACGTTTTCTTTACCATTTCACAGTTTCACGGGCATTCAAATTACAAACCCTGCCTCAGACTTAAGCAACATAGTCTGGCCTCCTGTACAACTCCAGTTTGGGTCTTCCAGAAGTGAAACAGTATTTATGGCCAGAATGAGGACCATGCCACATCAGCTGAGGACCAATGCCACATCAGCTGAGGACCAATGCCACATCAGCTGAGGACCATGCCACATTAGCTGAGGACCATGTGTCTATGCCACATCAGCTGAAGACCATGACACAGGTACATAATTAATGGTGAAATGTGGAAGTTTACAGAGCTTTATTGACAGCCCAGTCCAGTGTCTGGGGGTGGGCACTGGGCACTGGGCACTGGGCATGCCTCTACATACTCAGCTGTCCTCTGGGACTCACTAATTGCCCTGGGCCACTAATGAGACTAATCTCTGCAGGTCTGTGCTCACCCACTTAACATGTCTGTCTGTCTGTCTGTCTCCTGCAGGTATTTCACACCTGCATTCTAAAGGTAGACAGATCTAACACCACAAATACAACACCACTAACACCACACCACTGAGGATGGGGAAACATATCTGGACCTACTGCTGTCCCATATTTGTAGCCCTCCACAGACTTAATAGAAACCTATTCTAATTGATTTGTGCCAGCCCAGTTTAAGATATGAAATATTTGTAAATGATTGCACATCACTATTTTTTACAGATTTCTACTGCTGCGGACTCTGTAGAACTGCAGAATGCTTGAACCATGTAACTCTTGGCCTACAAGTTACTGGGTAAACCAGAATAATACACACTTAGGTCATTACTGTCACAGCACAGGTGACAGTCAGTGGCCCTGACTTGACATGTTCTTGTCACTCTCTAGTTGTAGTCTGTCAACCAGTACAATGAGCATATATATGTATTTGACAAATAGCCTTCACATAACTCACACTCGTCTGTGTTGGATGAAACTGGATCTTCGCTAAACTCAGACTGAATTCTGAGGACTGGTTGAACTGTAATGTGTTGTCCACAAATGCTGTGCAGCACTGCTTTATGCAGAGACCCGCCCGCCTGTCATTTGGATGGGTAAAACTTGTCATAGACGGGTAGAAATATCACTGGACTGGTTGGTGGTGGATGGGTAAAAATATGAGACGTCTTCAAAACAGACATTGTCAGTTATGCAGGTCTAGAAAATGGGTGTCATGTATGTTTGTAGTTCATTTAAGGTCATAAACGTACACATCTCAACTGGCTAATATGTCCATAAAAATTAGTGTGACTGGCAAAATTGTTGTCCTGCATAAAGCCCTGACTATGTCTACATCGGATTACGTTAAGTTGGATCTATGGCTAATTGGGACTAACTGAATTGGTTCTTTTGATCAGTGCTAATGTGTTTTTCCTCGCTTAAGTCAGTTGCGGTGATCGACAAAACTCACTTTGTCAAGTGTACCAGATGAATTAAAATTGTGAAATGGCTATTAAAAAACAATAACCCAGACTGCACAAAAGTGAATGTGTCAGTTCCGTTGG
Source organism: Ridgeia piscesae (assembly GCA_025642075.2). Lineage (NCBI taxonomy): Eukaryota > Metazoa > Annelida > Polychaeta > Sabellida > Siboglinidae > Ridgeia > Ridgeia piscesae. The sequence goes on along the minus strand of JAODUO010001329.1, from coordinate 45,970 downwards.
GAAATGCATGTGTATGTTGGTTTACGCATGTAAGACAATAACCAATCTGAGCGCGGTTGTTCTCACAAGACTATCACAAGAAACATGTAAGCAGAGCAAGGTGACTGACTTCTACCAATTATAATTATGCTTTAACTGTGGAGATTCGCACCACAGAAAGCACATGCATCATTATACTCCAAGTAATGTAAAGCTATAACATTACAGAACTGAATCAAAATGAGGCACGGAAAACTAGTGTAATACGACGTAATGTTGTGTTAGCTTAAGTAATCGTATTATAAGCTAACAATGTTAGAGATTCATGCCATAAATTGGTATTTGTGGACATCTATAGACCTGCTACAGTATCCAATCATATTCAGACGTTGTGCACAGTTACATTAGGTATTTGAAAGGGCTGCCTTTAATTGGTATTACCACATCATTATGTCATCGTTGGGTAAGATTTCCCTGTAACTCAGATTAAATCTCTTGGTCCCAGTTACATTGTTTCAGCGTGTCTCAGAAATAGATCAGAGCAAACAGCAAGACACAACAAACTGGAGTTAAGCTTTAACTTTTAAAAGGAAGCTGTCCATATAACACCAGATCTAAGCCAGTGATACCCACTAATTAGTAGTAATTACACCCCTGGAAATGCTTCCACAATCTTGTGCACTGGAATGTGACCAAACCTCAAACTAGCTGCGCTGAAATCTAATTATGAACACTGAAAAAAACCAAACACAACCAAGATGTTTCCAGCCTACCTGCAATGATAAATTGTAACTAGTCATTGACCTAGTTGTTAAAGCAAACTTGGCATTGATACTGAAAAATAACATTGTTTCAGTGTCCCAGATATGGCTAATGAGGCTTGACCACAAAATCTGGGCATGACACAACAAAAAGTTGACACCAGTTGTAACTTTTTGTGCAGTTACACGTTCACGATGCTGAAACGCAATTTTACAATTTAAACAAGTATGTACAAAATCTGTATACATCCACTTATGCTTCTGTGGATGGTAAATTATCTTTACAATGATATAGAAAAACTTGAAATTCCTCAGCTGGAGCCGTACGAACTGTACAGCTTTTGAAATATTGTACCCATGTTATCCAAGCCCCCGAATATTTTATTTGGAAAAAGTATAAATCTACAAACCATCCCAATGGGGCTTCTGAAACACATACAAAATCCCAGCTAGATGCATGCAAAAACTGAGGGTCTACAAACAAACAGCAATTATTTTATTACAAGATAATTTATGGAATAGATAAGTGTACTTTAGGATGCCATTGCCTCTCATGCTAACAGTCCAGCCTAAATAATTGTATTTCCTAATTCATGAAAGCAACCCACCCTTAGCGTAGATAGGAAATGTCTCAACTGAACTGGGGACCGAATCACCCACCATTCGGTGGTAAATAGTGCACGCACGCGATTCTCATTTACAGTTAGTTTTGAACTACACTTAAGAGGAGACCACATGCAACTGGGCCCCACTTTGTTGTCTGTAGGCATTTCAGTTAGGTCAAAACCTATAAATGTAACAATGGAAAATGGAGGTATTGGCTTAGTTTTATGCACAGACCCGTCCGGGTAAAAAAATGTAGGAGTAAAAAAAGGTCTTCCAAAATCATAGATATTGTCAGTTATGCCTCAAAAGTAAATGGTGTCACATGTGTGTTTGTAGTCCGTTTTAATGTCATCAGACAGATTTAAAGTTTATACACTGCCTTAACAGTTAACATCCATGTGTCCACAAAAACAGGTGTGACTGGCAATCATTTGGTCCTGCATAAAGCCTTGGCTGTATCGGTTGCAGCAGTTACACCCGTATACAAAGAACTGTAGTTCTAGTTGTCATGGACCGGATCATGAATGAAAATGGCAGAATCAATGGCAAAACAATATGGTGGCAGAATAGACTTTTGCGGCACCCGCTCTAGCAGCATGGATATGTTTGTAAACAGTTATAGTTACATAAGAGGGGCGTGCCAGAACACATACTGTATGTTGACCCAGACACATGGAGATTCCATAACTCAGAGGCTGCCTTATGCACTTCATGGGTGGACCTGTCTCACACTGACACTGACACTGACTTCACTAACGTTGTTAAGAGCTCTTAAACCAGATTTTGCTCTTTAAAATCAATTTCGATCCTTGACAGTGATCTTGAATAGTTGAAAACTGTCAACACCACGACGTAGCGGAACATTATCTCTGGTGTGTCATAGAAATAGTGTCCTCTATAATATGGCAATGAATATCCGCGTTTTGGTAAAAATCCTTTAATTTAACAACATATTTTGTTTAAAGATGAGTTTTCCGTAAGAGCTCTTTATCTCATTTAAACGGTCCCAAGGTACAGTTGGCTAGATCTGGTGTATGAAACAAACGTTTGCTTGAAAACACAACAGATATTGGTAACTGATAAGTAAGACTTGAAATGGAGGGTGTTGGAGTGTGGAGTGTTGGAGTGTGGTGTTGGCTCTTGAGTAGTGTAGCCACTACTCAAGTGTGTCATTTGGTAGTGCATGACAAGATATCATCCACACACTACACACAGCTTGCTGTCACCTGTTGTCATCTCAACAGCTGTTGTGTCCACACAGTTGTGTCATCTTAGTAATTCATTTATCCCAGTTACATCACATTAGTATCTCACTCTAATTGGTCATTCACTGTTTCTTGTGAAGTGACCATCAGAATGGATGTCCAGGTGGCCTCCAGTCACACCTCTGTCTATGGTGACATTTGGCACAGCAAGTCCTGTCACAGTCCATGACATCTGTGTGGTGTGACACCTTGTCAATCTGTGTGACAACATCACTTCCAAAGCCTAAAAAATGCAGGGTTTGATTTCTCACTGATAATTTTTCTCTTTGATGTTAGTGCTAGGGCAAATGTCACCGATTTGTCACCGTTTTTGATACCAGTGCTAGTAGTGCACTGTCCCTGGGTGTTTATGAGTTAGTGCACTGTACACAGGATTTATGTGAGTTGGTACACTATGACAGGTTTTTTATGAGTTAGTGCACTTTCGCAAGTTTTTTTATGTTAGTGCTGCACTGCTGGGGTTTTGAGTGTGTTATGCACTGTTGAAGGGTTTTAATGTGTTAGTGCAGTGTGCATAGAGGTTTTATGTGAGTTAGTGCACTGCCGCAGTGTTTTTATGTGATTTATTGCACTGCCGGTGTTTTTGATGTGACTTAGTGCACTGTTGCTGGGTTTTTGATGTGTGTTAGTGGCCTTAGTGCACTGCCGTAGGTTTCTGTGTAGTTTGAAATATAATTGATACCACTGCAAATTTCACTGATGAATAACTTCTAGTATTAATGTATTATCATGTTCGTACATGCCATGGATTGTATCAGGGCATTTCTGTCGACTTACAAAAATCTGAACCATACCATTTTTTTTATACAAGAAATGTAAAAAGATTATTTTGGAGTAGACATACATGGGCAAATCCAATTTCTTCAGAAGACGAAAATGTACAGAAGACGTTGACCAATAGACATTAAAACATGCTAAACATGTGTAGACACCTTGCACAAATTTATTAATTGGCTTCATTATGTCAGAGGACATTTTGGACAGACACAATCTGTGAGATTTTAACCACCTTGTGAGAAACAGCCACAGACCTCAGTCCACTCCCTGAGCTCCCTGTTACAGGACCAAGACAACCTGGTCCTGTGACAACAGTCTGTGTCCCCTGTCACACCTGTCACCACCAGACACAATGACAGCCCCAACCTGCACCAGCTGGCCTCACATCAATGGCTCAGGGACAAAGGGGGGACAAAGAGACTCACTGGGGGAGATTGTTAGAGAGGGCTCACTCTGGGACAGCTCCCAGATGGCTGATTACTTGTGTGTGACACAGGGAGTTGTGTCACACCTGGACTCAGGTGACAACAAAGGTCTCTACTCATGGGGCTGTCACTGCCTGCATGACAGTGCTTCTGTGCTGGGTGCCAGTGTCATTGTCACCATCTTTGTGCAGTGTTAGTGCCCTATGGTTGGGCAAGGGGGTGTCAACTGGGGTAACTTCAGGGCAAGGTGTGTATATGGGGTGTACTCAAGACATGATGTATGTACTGGGGTGTACTCAAGACATGGTGTGTGTACTGGGGTATACTCAAGACAGGCTTTGTGTACTGGGGTATACTCAAGACAGGGTGTGTGTACTGGGGTGTACTCAATACAGTGTGTATGTGTACTGGCGTATACTCAATACAGTGTGTATGTGTACTGGGGTATACTCAAGACATGGTGTGTGTACTGGGGTATACTCAAGACATGGTGTGTGTACTGGGGTATACTCAAGACATGGTGTGTGTACTGGGGTATACTCAAGACATGGTGTGTGTACTGGGGTATACTCAAGACATGTTGTGTGTACTGGGGTATACTCAAGACATGGTGTGTGTACTGGGGTATACTCAAGACATGATGTGTGTACTGGGTGACTCAAGACATGTGTGTGTACTGGGGTATACTAAAGGGACATGGTGTGTGTACTGGGGTTACTCAATACAGTGTGTGTGTACTGGGGTATACTCAAGACATGGTGTGTGTACTGGGGTATACTCAAGACATGGTGTGTGTACTGGGGTATACTCAAGACAGGGTGTGTGTACTGGGGTATACTCAAGACATGATGTATGTACTGGGGTATACTCAATACAGTGTGTGTACTGGGGTGTACTCAATACAGTGTGTGTGTACTGGGGTATACTCAATGCAGTGTGTGTGTACTGGGGTATACTCAATACAGTGTGTGTGTACTGGGGTGTCACTCAATACAGTGTGTGTGTACTGGGGTATACTCAATACAGTGTGTGTGTAGGGGTTACTCAAGAGGTGGTGTAACTGGGGTGTACTCAAGACAGGGTGTGTGTACTGGGGTATACTCAAGACATGGTGTGTGTACTGGGGTATACTCAAGACAGGGTGTGTGTACTGGGGTATACTCAAGACATGGTGTGTGTACTGGGGTATACTCAAGACATGATGTATGTACTGGGGTATACTCAATACAGTGTGTGTGTACTGGGGTGTACTCAATACAGTGTGTGTGTACTGGGGTATACTCAATACAGTGTGTGTGTACTGGGGTATACTCAATACAGTGTGTGTGTACTGGGGTGTACTCAATACAGTGTGTGTGTACTGGGGTATACTCAATACAGTGTGTGTGTACTGGGGTATACTCAAGACATGGTGTGTGTACTGGGGTGTACTCAAGACAGGGTGTGTGTACTGGGGTATACTCAAGACATGGTGTGTGTACTGGGGTATACTCAAGACAGGGTGTGTGTACTGGGGTATACTCAAGACATGGTGTGTGTACTGGGGTATACTCAAGACATGATGTATGTACTGGGGTATACTCAATACAGTGTGTGTGTACTGGGGTGTACTCAATACAGTGTGTGTGTACTGGGGTATACTCAATACAGTGTGTGTGTACTGGGGTGTACTCAATACAGTGTGTGTGTACTGGGGTATACTCAATACAGTGTGTGTGTACTGGGGTATACTCAAGACATGGTGTGTGTACTGGGGTGTACTCAAGACATGGTGTGTGTACTGGGGTATACTCAAGACATGGTGTGTGTACTGGGGTATACTCAAGACAGGGTGTGTGTACTGGGGTATACTCAAGACTTGGTGTGTGTACTGGGGTATACTCAAGACATGATGTATGTACTGGGGTATACTCAATACAGTGTGTGTGTACTGGGGTGTACTCAATACAGTGTGTGTGTACTGGGGTATACTCAATACAGTGTGTGTGTACTGGGGTATACTCAAGACATGGTGTGTGTACTGGGGTATACTCAAGACAGGGTGTGTGTACTGGGGTGTACTCAAGACATGATGTATGTACTGGGGTATACTCAATACAGTGTGTGTGTACTGGGGTATACTCAAGACATGGTGTATGTACTGGGGTATACTCAAGACATGGTGTGTGTACTGGGGTATACTCAAGACATGGTGTGTGTACTGGGGTATACTCAAGACATGATATATGTACTGGGGTATACTCAATACAGTGTGTGTACTGGGGTGTACTCAATACAGTGTGTGTGTACTGGGGTATACTCAATACAGTGTGTGTGTACTGGGGTATACTCAAGACAGGTGTGTGTACTGGGGTATACTCAAGACAGGGTGTGTGTACTGGGGTGTACTCAATACAGTGTGTGTGTACTGGGGTATACTCAAGACAGGGTGTGTGTACTGGGGTGTACTCAATACAGTGTGTGTGTGTACTGGGGTGTACTCAAGACATGGTGTGTGTACTGGGGTGTACTCAATACAGTGTGTGTGTACTGGGGTATACTCAAGACATGATGTATGTACTGGGGTATACTCAAGACATGATGTATGTACTGGGCTATACTCAATACAGTGTGTGTGTACTGGGGTATACTCAAGACAGGGTGTGTGTACTGGGGTATACTCAAGACAGGGTGTGTGTACTGGGGTATACTCAAGACAGGGTGTGTGTACTGGGGTATACCCAAGACAGGCTTTGTGTACTGGGGTATACTCAAGACAGGGTGTGTGTACTGGGGTATACTCAAGACATGGTGTGTGTACTGGGGTATACTCAAGACAGGGTGTGTGTACTGGGGTATACTCAAGACAGGTGTGTGTACTGGGGTATACTCAAGACAGGGTGTGTGTACTGGGGTATACTCAAGACAGGGTGTGTGTACTGGGGTATACTCAAGACCGGGTGTTTGTACTGGGGTATACTCAAGACCGGGTGTTTGTACTGGGGTATACTCAAGACAGGGTGTGTGTACTGGGGTATACTCAAGACAGGGTGTGTGTACTGGGGTATACTCAAGACCGGGTGTTTGTACTGGGGTATACTCAAGACCGGGTGTTTGTACTGGGGTATACTCAAGACAGGGTGTGTGTACTGGGGTATACTCAAGACAGGGTGTGTGTACTGGGGTATACTCAAGACAGGGTGTGTGTACTGGGGTATACTCAAGACCGGGTGTTTGTACTGGGGTATACTCAAGACCGGGTGTTTGTACTGGGGTATACTCAAGACAGGGTGTGTGTACTGGGGTATACTCAAGACAGGGTGTGTGTACTGGGGTATACTCAAGACAGGGTGTGTGTACTGGGGTATACTCAAGACAGGGTGTGTGTACTGGGGTATACTCAAGACCAGGGTGTTTGTACTGGGGTATACTCAAGACAGGGTGTGTGTACTGGGGTATACTCAAGACAGGGTGTGTGTACTGGGGTATACTCAAGACCGGGTGTTTGTACTGGGGTATACTCAAGACAGGGTGTGTGTACTGGGGTATACTCAAGACAGGGTGTGTGTACTGGGGTATACTCAAGACAGGGTGTTTGTACTGGGGTATACTCAAGACAGGGTGTGTGTACTGGGGTATACTCAAGACAGGGTGTGTGTACTGGGGTATACTCAAGACATGGTGTGTGTACTGGGGTCATGTGACTGGGGTATACTCAAGACAGGGTGTGTGTACTGGGGTATATTCAGGGTAGAGGTTTGTACTGGGGAGTACCAGGAAGTAAGTGCCCAGAAACACGATCAGACACGGTCATACATCATGCTCCTGTGACGCCATGAACTCCTACTTCAGTGTCTGATGGAAGTGCCTGTGACGCCATGAACTCCTACTTCAGTGTCTGATGGAAGTGCCTGTGACGCCATGAACTCCTACTTCAGTGTCTGATGGAAGTGCCTGTGACGCCATGAACTCCTACTTCAGTGTCTGATGGAAGTGCCTGTGACGCCATGAACTCCTACTTCAGGGTCTGATGGAAGTGCCTGTGACGCCATGAACTCCTACTTCAGTGTCTGATGGAAGTGCGACTTATGGGTGAAGATCACTATCATTGTTTCACCGAAATGAGTGGTGTTAATATAATACACGATTTGATTGAAGGATCGGATTAAAATAGCACATGTTGGATCCATTTCAGACATCAGATTTTGTCCGATGTGATTGTAAAATTTGCATATGCCATAGCAACTCATCCGACACGACCCTGTCATATGCTGGTGTGTGAAATGTATTGGGGCCTTACAATAGCCTACTACTTCAACTACAATTAATCAGCTGCCTTTCTGTAAATGCATGTAAGTTTTCAACAAATGTCCCCAAAAGGTCATGCGTCTATTGCCCTCACAACCAGACGTAAATGATAGCTGCCTGACATTGCATGTAGCTTTCCCGGCCTCGGGCTATAATGGAGGGATCCTAGGATCTACGGTTCACGATTCTTAGGCAGATGTTTCTTGGCAGTGGGCCAGGAACTAGCACTCTGAGGGGGAGCGAAACAGAGATATGTGACAACACATTTCGATCACTGTAATAAAATCAGCTGCACTGAATGAGTCTAAAATAACACTTCATTGATTGCGTGAGGGAGCGAGACATTGGACGCTGAGTGGCGAGAGAGTAGGACAGTCCTTGAAAGGTCTCCTCTGGACCATGTGTCACATCCAATCACACGGTCACCTCAGCAGCAAACACATCTAGATGTCTTGTGACATTGTTGTATCAGATTATATACATGAACTATATACTTCAGTAATAGGGTGTGCAATTCTCGTGCGCGAAAACGAGGCTGGGGGCAGGGGAGATCCATAAACTCCATGTTAACATATAGGACTTTGTTTTGTTTTTGGTCATAATAATCGAACTGTTCCGAAATAGCGTATTTCAGTTGTATTGTCCGAAGGATTATTACAAGCAGAAGCAGTTGAACACTTTGCCGGTGACAATAATCACGGAAATCATGAATTTTAATCGATTATTATGGTGGTTGCCATGGCAATAGCGGCAAGTACTTGTGCCATTTTTCGCGCAGTACTACCTGTTTGGGTCAAACGTATACATGTGTTATGATTATGTGCACTTAGACAACTTGTCAGATATAAGTGTTATCGAAACCACAAGTATAACAATGTAAAACGCAAATCCCGTAAAAGACACATATGGCCTAACATCATGTCTATTATCTGCACTATGTAAATCGCTGTGGCTATGATAGTGTGATAAACTCAATATTAAATCGGACATTTAAGATAAGAAACGTATAACACAATATATTTAAGACCTGATTTTCCTAGTATTCATCAGTCGGAAGCTACAACTATCATCCATCATTAGAATATTATTCTTGTGTCCAGTCCCCAATTAGTCTTGCTTAGTCCCCAATAAGCTCCATCCGCGCAGAGTCACGCCATGTATCGTGATCCACTTGCAGGCTCTATACCCTGCCCTCGGCTGGCCAACCGACTGACCGACCAAGCACACGCCAAAACCAAAAATGTAAAGTCCTTTAATTAATTACTTCCCCCCACTTAGTCCACAGACGGTCAATATACTAGTAATAAAAAGTTAACCTATTCAGGGTTCAATGACCCAGATTTGTACTGATTACGACTAGTTAACTCTCCGGCAGCCTCCTGTCTGAGTTCCCATGACATGTTGCACACAGTAACCCACCCCTCCCCGCCTCAAAAAATTGACATAAACCAACAGGGTGCACACAACCTGTTGAGTCCTCTCAACTAGACGCTGAAGGAAGTGCATGATCACATCACTGGCTCTTTCTGGCCCACTGCCAAATATCTACTATCAACGCCTCATATAAGTCACACTCCAGCTCGATTTTTTCCAGGTCAATGTACAAGTCCACACTTATTTTTTCACAAGCAAGAGTTAGTGTCTATTAGTGCACTTCAACTTAAAATTAATGTATTTTTCTGGGTCAGTTTTCAATGTTTATTGGCGCTCACATTCAGATGGAAATACATTTTGTTATTACGCACATGAAACTAGGTGAATGTACTTCAAAGCACCGTTTACAATGTGGCTGGTTAACTCACGCGATATTTGCTTCAGTTATTCAGATATTGCATTAATCTGTGTGTGTGAACAGAATTTCCGTGGACATTTAAAAAATCTCACGTTTCAGGGTCACTTCGTTTAAATGTAAAATGTTCAGAGTAAATATCGAAATGCAAACTTTCAAATGTGCATGAAGACGTCGACCAGTGTTTGAAATATGTGCAAACATTTCCAATACATAGTCACAGATTTGTAGTCAAGCACACAGTTCAATAAGGCTCCTGTGTGGGTTGGTAATGGTGTAGTGATATTGACCAGGTGTAGGAGTATTGACAGGTGTAGGAGTATTGACAGGTGTAGTGGTATTGACAGGTGTGGCACTGATGAGAATTAGACAGAACTCATTGAAATACTGATCCAAGAACCTGTGCACATGACTTAGCTGCTGACATGCCAATCAGCACACAGCATTACCAGCATGTGCTGTACTGCCTGCACAGTGCACACAGCCTGACCAGGCATCAGATTCTTCTAATTACCGCCTAATCCTATCACAGCTACTCAAGTGGTAACTCTGTCTAGTGAGGGATGAATTTCTATTTTCAGCATTTCGGTCAGTTACGACATATAAGGTGATGTCAGATTTGTAACTGGAGTTTCTGGAATTTCAATGTTTATGGAAAATTGTAATACTGGAAATGTTGAATCTATCTGCATAAAATACAGAAACAACCACTGCAGATGGGACTTTTTTAGTAGCAATATCTTTTGTAAAAAGAAAATTATAGAATAATTACGCTGGAAACACATGATTGAGTACTACCGACACGACAAGATCACCATAAGAGTTGATGTAGCTTTATTTTACAGGATTCACTAGTGAATTGTCCTATCTGCAACATACATAAACGAATTAAAATAATGTTTATACTGACCAATGTAAACAAATCATTGGTGTTTATTTTCTTCCAAATTGTATATAAAATTATAGCTGCTTTAAGGTATATACACACATTTATTAAAATGTTGAAAACCTTTAAGATATTAAAAATTTTAATTGGGCCTGTCCACACTGTTTTGTTTTCTATAATAACTGATGTGTTTCTGTTGTATATATATATATATATATATATATATATATATATATATATATATATATACAAACAATTATTGTTGGTAAATATTGTTAGATGATCTAACGATTGCCTCTGTGCATTTTGCAAACAAGCTTTTGGAAATAATACATAAAATTTATTCAATACATTGTATATTGTAATAGGTAGCCATTAGCTCTTGGCATAGGCAGACCTGCCCTTAGTCCTATTGTATTATCCACATCTCTGAACTATGTGTTTCTTGGACAACAGCCAGACAATGGAACAGGAAGATACTGGCTCTACACATCAATGGAGTTGTGACCTAATTTCAGTACATACTAGGAAAACAACTTGGCAATATGTCTATATTTATGCATTGTGTACTTGGACGTCCACACGAGTTGTTTACTTCGTACATATACTGATATAGGCAGAGAAAATGTCAAGATGTACCACACAACATTTTGTTACATAATACACATTACACGGCCCACCTGGCCACAAGACAGGGCGAATGTTAGAATGACCAGCAGAACAATAATGTAGCATTTGGGGGTTGCATGGCAATGATCACTTGCAAAATTTGTCATCTTGTAAGTGACATTGACGCCTTGAGGTAGAAACTAGAAGTAGCCTAACAGCACAGCTTGTAGAGATATATTTGTGGCTGGGTTTTGTGAGCATCAATTATGATTTGACTGATGTCTATTACTCAACTAACCATCAAATGGTCCATGTAATTCTACAAATTACGTGATGTTGCAGAACAAGGTTGGTGATTTTTCGAATGGAGGTACATGCCGTAATGAGTTTCATTGAATTTTTTTGATGATCACCAAAAAAACAATGAAATCATCTGTACATACACACTACAAATATCTAAGAAAAAAACCATGTGTTACTGCCCGCTATGAATGCTGACATAGGGCACCTGAATACAGATACATTGTACGTGAGTTCTAACATGACTTTTGTCAAAAAAAATTACATGTGTATGGCTATGCATTTACTCACAATTCAACCTGTCCAGACATATTAGATATTATCGCATGATACAAGCACTCACTGCCAGGCTATTACACTCAAGTGTTCTACACAAACCCTGGCTTCCTTATGTGCTACAAGGAATTAATTACCTGACCTGTCACCTGTATATATGTAAGAAAAGAAGATAATGACCAGAAAACAACATTGAGGCTATACACCAGGTCCACACAGATCAACACCCTGAAGCATAGGTTCGTATAGTTTCTAAATAAGACTACCAGTTGTTTGTTTAGAGTTTATTTTGTTTAGCAGTTGGATAAGTACAACCAAGACATGTATATGTAAAAGGTTTTTTCTTTCGACAAACCAGTGTTGTATTGTATTGTTGATCAACAATTCATAATATTTGTGTCGATTTGCAACAAAATGAGTTGTATGTACATAAACTGGATTTCGAGTGAACACTGTATAAACACTGACTCAGTAATATTTGATGATTTCCACTTGTTGTCATCAAATGACACTTTAATGACTTTTATGTCAACTAGCAATGTTTTTCTCATTTGTAATACTATATTTACTATCTTTTTTCGAAAGAGTATGTAACATTTCATGCACGAAATTCACTGGTCAGCCCAGTGTGTCTACCTGTCTGAATCTGACAGGGGAATTCCCCAGTGACTTCAACTTTAGCCAATAGCAGTGCCTGACAGAGGCCAGTCTGTAAACAAAACTTGTCCAATGCTGGCCATGTGGCTGTCAGTGGTCTATGCACTGGCTTAAAGCAGCATCAGCAGGGCAGTTTCTGGCCCTCTTATATAGTAAAAAAATCATAGGCGATCGTTTCTCATTCGAAAACATTCCTAATTATGCAGATACTGTTGCAAGTCTCAATAAACTGTTTGCATAGTATATATTCGACAATGGTCGTCCATCATTTTGGGGGTGTATATCAAATGCATCAAATGTAGAAACAAAACGACCATATTTGGAGCGCACTCATGTTCTTACGTGTATGTGAACTTCAAATACATCTTTCTCAGTTCAAACGTTCATACGCTGTCATATTCAGCTAGGTATCTTATTTCTGGACACGTAAATCATTTTGTTTAGGACTTGACATATTTGTTTTCAATCTCATACTGTTAACTACTGTATTTTGGGAGAGTGAATCTGAAAATTATTTTTGTGCATGGTTTGTTTGGGGATTGCTACTATTATTAAAATTAAAACTATCCCAATGCATGCAGCAAATGTATTTGTATTCTTCATCATATTAAACAAATTCATCATCATATACAAAATGTCTCGATAGATCAAACGTACATGAAATGTCGTTTTAGATCAAATGTCGTAGTAAACAAATAATTATTGCGTTAGACCAAAATCATAGACGAAAAGTCAGACACCCGGATTCTACGTATGATAATTGTCCTATAACACAAGAAGTGTAAATTGTGGTGAATGTTTAAAAACAGTAGTACTTACAGATGCACAGCGCTGCGAGAAGTCTGGTAGCTATTTCTGGTTTGGGGCAATCAGGGAAGATTGGGTCTATGATGTAGGTGGCGAAGGTAAGGGCGACGATAGCCTGGGAACAGGGTCGGACAACCATCACTTCTACCCACAGTCGAAGGAAGGCCATGAACGGGCCAAACGCCTCGTAGATGTAGGCATAATCGGCACCGGACTTGACGATCAGCGTGCCCAGCTCGGCATAGCAATGCGCCCCAATTATGGAGAAAAGTCCACACGACAACCAGACGATAAGGGACACACCCACGGACCCGACATGTTTCTGGACACCAGATGGACTGACGAATATCCCCGATCCGATGACGCTACCGATAATCATCGTGACGCCATTGAGGAGGGTGATCTTCGGCTTTAGTTTGATGACGTCGCTTTCGCCTTCGACAACAACCTTGTCTTTCTCGGCGGCCGCGTCAGCGCTCTGCTTGTCGGGGCTAGCTGTCGCTCCGTTTTTCCTGCCCATGTTTGCAAGTTCCTGTCAACCTAAACACTTTCTGATCAGCGGTCAACACAGACAACACTCGCCGGCACACGTTTCGTTGGCGACAATCGGTTGCTACTGTCAGGACCGAGCCGATACCAGCACGCACGCTCACCTTCGCGTGTTTGGATGGCTAGCACACGCTGTCCTCTTAAACGCCCCGCGGTGTTTGTATTGCTGCGATCTGGACAAGTTCGCCTGCATCCGACCGGTTACAACGTGACGCGTGAATATCACCAACTAATGACCAAGGCTGCACAAACACTGCGGGGAAGATACCCGCTGACCTACGGCTCCGTCGAATCGAATCAGACGAATGCCACAAAAGCAAACACCCCGCGTGTTCAGACTTCAGTCACGTGGCTTGGCCGGTTTCATTCACCAGCGAAAGATGTCGATGTTACATTTCCGGACGCGCAACTACATATGTCATGATTATTCAATGACGTTCCTCATAAGACACAGTTGGGATACGTCTTTCCACGTAACTATAGACTGTCGCGGCTGATGAAATTGTCCTTCCAATACACGTAGGCACAGGTTAATCGTATTAGCGTGACCTTTCGCAAAGTGCATTTATGATGAAACTTCGCGGAGTCTATCCGGGCTTTTCCTGGCGTGAACAGAGCGTGGGGGCGGGGCTCGCAGCGCGCACCAGCAGGATGCTATGCTGACAGTGGCGTGTCTTATCTAGGTGTTTGATTTCGACCGGGGGGGGGGATCAAAGGCAGAGCTTACACCGCCAAGCCCAATTATTGGTTAAGCCAGTAAGAAGACCGCGGTGGGGGTACTGCTGTTGAAGATTTTTCGGTATAAAAATGACGTGAATCACAGTTTTGGGAGTTCATAAAAAACTCGAGTCAAATTGCATACTCATTTGGCAAATCGGATTTGGAGGTACATTCAAACGTCTACGGGGCGCATACGGCTGGCGCGCGGTTAGCGCAGACAGATCCAAAAGATCTAGGACTAGGGTCTAGGTAGGTGGACTAGGACTAGAGGGTCAGGATGCATCTATCTCCCGTGCAGGCACATCTTGGATGCACAGTTGAATATTGTTGATGAGTTTATATAAAAGGGGTTGTAGTTTGAGCTTTTTGTGAGCCTAGAATGGCCGGGGTGCATTTGGAAGTTTGCTTTTATCACCGAGAGGATGCAGCGGGGTGTTTTTGGTGATGCTCAACGAGCGTATAATATTATATTATATAGATAGTTTCTTGGTAAGCATCAAGAGGGGGTGACGGCTGGCAGTCGCATCCATTGACTTTCCAATTTGGGGTGCATTTTTTATAGAGAATATAGGCTCAAGAGTCAAGCCGCAATTTGATATTTTTAGAGCCTGGATATGTTTTGGCAAGCCTCACTTTTTTTGGAGAGCAGACTGACTGACACATTGGTATTTCTGGACAGTTACACATGGGTATGATTGCATTGCATGCAATTGCATCATTCATATCATGGCATATGCATTATGGTCATAAGAAGCTAATACAACGACGGTACCAGTACACAAACGTGTCAGGGCTTGTCTCGCTACAAAAAGCGCCACCTGTACGCGCGACAAGTGTAATATTCGAGTTAATCGCTAGATGGCGGCTATGTTTAATATGGATCAGCCTTAGATCACGGACTTATATGCATATAAGTCCGTGCTTAGATACATAGAGTTTGGCCAATAGGGCGTGCAAGTCTCGCGCGCCAAAGCGAGGCTGGGGGCAGTTGTGGGCAGGAAGTCCATATACTCCATGTTAACATATAGGACTCTTGTTTTGTTTTTGATCGTAATAATCGAACTGTTCCGAAATAGCGTATTTCAGTTATATTGTCCGAAGGATTATTGCAAGCAGAAGCAGTGGAACACTTTGCCGGTGACAATGATCACGGAAATCATGAATTTTAATCGATTATTATGGTGGTTGCCATGGCAATAGCGGCAAGTACTTGTGTTTGGCGATCTTGACTAATAATGAAGAATGCCAGTTTTCGCGCAGTACAACCTGTTTGGGGCAAACGTATACATGTGTTATGATTATGTGCATTTAGACAACTTGTCAGATATAAGTGGTTATCGAAACCACAACGTACAGCAATGTAAAATGCAAATCCCGTAAAAGACACATACGGCCTAACATCGTGTCTATTATCTGCACTACGTAAATCGCTGTGTCTGATAGTGTGGTAAACTCAATATTAAATCGGACATTTAAGATAAGAAACATATAACACAAGATATTTATGACCTGATTTTCCTAGTATTCATCAGTCGGAAGCTACAACTGTCATCCATCTTTAGACTATTATTCTTGTTTTCAGTCCCCAATAATTTATTAGTCTCGCTTAGTCCCCAATCAGCTCCAGTCGCGCGGAGTCACGCCATGTATCGTGACCCACTTACAGGCCGTATTGATTGAAAACCTGGACGCCATTTTTGGTCTAGGCACGTGATCACCACATGACGTGTTAAAAATGTTATGCTTTGTTGTTCTGGTTGGACTGGAGATGCTCTATAATGTGTAATAAGTGCGCACATGGATATGGTGTGATATATATTGGACGGTTGGGCTTCATGCTGAGAAACAATCGTAGGACGTTTAAGGAAGTGAAATTAAAACGGAAACGATGGATTACCAATGCATGACAATGCTAAGTTAAACTCCGTGCAAACTCCAGGCTAGGACGGTGGTACGTTCGTTCTCCTACCATGACCGTGATATAAATCGAGAATGATATGTGACTAAAACTGTCTATGATCTTATCTTCCTTTGTTGTTTTCGCACTTTTCCATTCCCACCATGACTCAAGGTAATGTAGATGTAGCGGCTCTTTGATATGCTGCCGTCAAATTGCCGATTGTTGTACGTACTGTCATGGTCATGGAGTGAGGAGGGTGTGTGTGTGTGTGTGTGTGTGTGTGTGTGTGTGTGTGTGTGTGTGTGTGTGTGTGTGTGTGTGTGTGTGTGTGTGTGTGTGTGTGTGTGTGTGTGTGTGTGTGTGTGTGTGTGTGTGTGTGTGTGTGTGTGTGTGTGTGTGTGTGTGTGTGTGTGTGTGTGTGTGCGTTTGTGTGTGTGCGTTTGTGTGTGTGCGTTTGTGTGTGTGTGTGTGCGTGCGTGTGCGTGCCGTGTGTGTTTGTTTTGCTGGTTGTTGCCATGTCCATTTTCGTGCCTCATATTAGTTTCAGCGTCATTATGATTAAATACATCTCTTATTATATATATATATATATATATATATATATATATATATATATATATATATATATATATATATATATATATAGTTGTATTTAATTTCA
The DNA here is from genome assembly GCA_025642075.2 of Ridgeia piscesae. Lineage (NCBI taxonomy): Eukaryota > Metazoa > Annelida > Polychaeta > Sabellida > Siboglinidae > Ridgeia > Ridgeia piscesae. Next base: position 28,716 of record JAODUO010001329.1, on the reverse strand, counting down.
ATATACCTACACGGCACTCAACAGTTCATATATATATATATATATATATATATATATATATATATATATATATATATATATATATATATATAAGGACGTCTAAAAATTCGCAGGAAAATTAAAGTGAACAAAGCAACCAGGTATTTGAGAAACGCAAACGCAGTGCACAGAATTTCAGTACTCCATAAACCGTGACGGTGTTGTAAACAACGGTGAAATTTCCATTCGTCCAACGAAATTGAAAGCAGCTTTTCACACCACTTACCTCAGGAATATTATCGAATAGCCTGCGTGATTATATTTTACACAAATGTATTCATAATGTAGGCGGAGAGCTGGACGTTAAGACATATGTTAGTTTTGCAATTGGGAGGGGTAGATAGAAGTCTAAGTCTAAGAAGAGCCTCAATATATCAAAACTAGTAAACTTGGAGTTTCGGTTGAGTCAAAGGCCTCCTGCAAACAATGTCTATTTTAAGGATATTTCGTGTGTAGCTTTGACATGGTGGAGAGTCAGCATATCATTATAATGTTTACACTGACAGTTTGTTAATGGGATGATGTTTTTGTGCTCTAATCAACAGCTAAATCAGGAGCAGTAATAAAGCTGGAACCTCACTACAAGCCATTGTACAGAGACTTGTCCTTCCCAGCTTTCATCCAGTCCACTCACTGACATTAATTTAAACATATCAGACACCTGCAAAGCATATCAGACACCTGCTAGACAAGGAAAACTTGCAATGTTCACATCTTTTCTAGCATCAAATTTCAAGTATTTCACATTAATGTGGTACTTTATAGGTGAACTTGGATAAAAAATGAAAATAAGATAAATAACTTCTCTTTTATCTACAATGATTATTCATTTACGTATTTTGAGAACTATTAACATATCTCCATGATAAAGTAATACAATTCAGTTCACTTCAAATAAATACATTTATTGTAGACTCAACAGAAAAAATATTGATACATACACACATATATGAAATTGAGGTTCATATATTATTGTTAAACAGCATTTTTAATAAAGATCATACATAATTATCATGTTGTACATTTGTATACGCTGTGTAGTTATATGTTATATACTCTCTTGTGTGATGATTTGGTGTAGTAGTCAATCAATAAATACAACAATCCGCAAGCAGAAGAGCAAGGCATTATATCATATACTACACTGCTTGAAGACGCTTTAATTTAGACCGATAATGGCGTCCACATCCATCGACCAATCAAAAATCGGTACGTCACCATTGACGTACCGATTTTTGATTGGTCTGTGAATGTGGACGCCATTTTCGGTCTAAATTAAAGCGTCTTCAAGCAGTATAGCATATAATGCCTTACTGTTCTGCTTGGGATGCTCCAATAAACGCTGCAACATATTTAAATTATATGGATTCCCTTTTGATAGTAAAAGATTAGAAGCATGGGATGGTAATGTCAATCGTGAGGGATGGAAAGCAAAGCCAAGGAATTTCGAAATTGTGCGAGGTAGGTGGTGACATAATTTTACGTAGCCGTAGCCGTAGGGCCTACTAGTAGTAGGGGAAACCCGTGTAACACGGGATACTCGGGTAATATGGGAAATCGCTATATGCAAAGCATTGAGCTGCCACAAATCGTATTTTCGCTTCCAAATAGCGTAGTGCGATATGCTGACTACTATACAAACCAATTGGTATGCAATTCTTCGTCGGTTTGAAACAATCGTTAGTAATCCCTAGCTGTGACCCCTTGCTAAATTGTTTGTTTGACGATCCATCTAAGTTTGCTAATAACAACTTGTCATATTTCAACGTCGAATGTAGAGAGGACGTATTATTAGTTTATGAGTGTTTCGGCGTATAATAGTTTTTCGTGAGAGTGAGCGATAATTAATGTATCACAGCTTGACTAAACCGTGCCTATTCCGAGCAAAATGGGATATACCAATGCGGGTAAAATAGGATCAACAATTGTGCTTGTTATGCCGTCTTGTTTTTGTATTTTTCATTGAAAAACATTAAAAATGCAATTTACTTTGACAATATGCCTGTTTCAGCTGTAGATCGCTTAATTTAACTAGTAGCTCACTAAATTACATAAAGATGTGAGATATATGGATTACATAATTATACAGGAATAGTAATCCGCCCAAGGTACGGCAGTCAAATTCACAAAGAAGTATGACATTTTGCTTATACGACCTTACCATATCGCATATCTTTGCTATTTTCATTATAGTTTACTAGCGCTAATATATCAGTTACTTAAAATATTCTGAATATGTAGGGCCACGTCACATTAGCGAATGACACAACTAAATATGCATCTCCAGCAAGACATTCCAGATAGCTACGCTCAACCAGTAGTAACCCTCTTTACATCCCTCGGGTGAAAACGAAAGCGGGGGGGGGGACCCGAGCTTTCTCGGTTGCCGCACTTAACTTCTTGCCAGTGTTAAATCAGAAGGTAATATAGTTTCATTCCGCTGACGTCTAAAACATATCTCTAATGCTGCCTATCCTCCTTAGCCTCCTAGCTTCTTCATCCATCCATTGCTTTCGATTACGAGTTTGCTTAATCCCTGAACTCCACTGAGCTTGATCTTCGAGGGTATTGGCGCAATGGAAGTAATTATTATTATTATTATTGGTACTTGCTCCAGTAAAAACTTCCTCCAAGAAGCACTATCATTCAATTACTTTAGGTAGTGTGTTTAGTAAATTAATCGAAATCGTTATGTTAGACATAACAGTCAAAATAACACAAATACTTAATTTGCAACAATTTAAGAAAAGACTCACGCCTTTGTTACTTTCTTCGTACTTATGAGTAGTTATTGCAATGTCAACAAACAATTACTGTTACTTTGTACTCTATCTTATACAGCTTATTACGGTTACTAGATAGCCTATGTGTTTCCATTTGAATATTAACATGACGTCTGCTATGTCCATTCAACAGAAGAAGCTACTTACAAACCATGAAATTGAATTATACTGTATTATCTTTACAATACTGTTTCACTAAGCAACGCTATTACTATGATGTTGTTGTTGATAACACTTTAATTAATTCATTCAAACACTGCCATTCATTCCGTATTAGACATATTACATTTTGGAACACACAGAGATATTAACTCAAGTCAGTTTGATTATAAGAAGACAACTTATATTGATGAATGTGTGTCCTAAAAGAAATTATTTATTTGTAAATGTCTAGTCTTTGTAGCATATTTGTATATGTGCGTGTGAGTTACGGGTTTGACAGGGAACATTATTTATGAAACTTGGAGATAGATTTGTTCCACGGTATTTATTGTATTTACTGATTGACTAGTACACCAGATCAATACACAGGGGAGTATATAACATGTAACTACACAACGTATACAAATGTACATGATGATATGTATGATCTTTATTTAAAATGCTGTTTTGCAATAATATATAAACCACATTTTCATATATGTGTGTATGTATCTATATTTGCAAGTTCTGTTGAGTCTACAATAAATGTATTTATTTGAAGTGAACTGAATTTTATTATTTTCTCATGGAGATATGTTAATGGTTCTCAAAATACATAAATGAATAATCATTATAGATAAAAAGAGAAGTTATTTCTCTCTTATTTTCATTTTTTTATCCAGGTTTACCTATAAAATACCACACTAATGTGAAATTCTTGAAATTTAATGCTACGAATATATGTGAACATTGCAAGTTATCCTTGTCAAGCAGACGCTTTGCAGATGTCTGATATGTTTAAATTATTGTAAGTGAGTGGACTGTATCTAAGCTGAGAAGGACAAGTCTCTGTACAATTGCTTGTAGTTAGGTTCCAGCTTTACTACCTGAGGTAGCTGCTGATTAGAGCACAAAGACATCATCCCATTAACAAACTGTCAGTGTAAACCTTATGATATGCTGACTCTCCACCATTTTAAAGCTACACACGAAATATCCTTAAAATAGACATCGGTTGCAGGGGGGCCTTTGACTCAACCGAAACTCCACAAGTTTACTAGCCTTGATACCATGAAGCTCTTCTTAGGCTTAGACGTCCATCTACCCCCTCCCCATTGCAAAAATAACATTTCAAGCCCCCCACCTAAATTATTGGAATACATACGTGTAAAATATAATCACGCAGGCTATTCGATAATATTCCTGTGATAAGTGGTGTGAAAAGCTGCTTGCAATTCCGTTCGAAGAAATAGAAATTTCACGGCAGTTTACAACACCATCACGGTTTATGGCGCACTGTGCACTGCGTTTGCGTTTCTCGAATATCTGGTTGCTTTGTTAAGTTTAGTTAATTTTTTCCAAATAATTTTCCTGCGAATTTGTAGACGTCGTAGCGCTTACATTTTTCAGACGTTAGAAACGTTCCGATTGACGTTTCTGCGCATGCGCGATATATGTAAAATCATCAATGTGCAGCGAAAAGACAAAACATTTATGATATAAATATTACGGGTTGTTCGTTAGGATGTATATAACCTCTCAGCAAAGTTATTTGTCGCAAATGAACACGAGGCAAACAAGTTTTGAGGCATATTTTGATAGCAAGCGTAAATCACGTGACACAAGTGCGCCATAATCAGTGATTTATAAAAAAACGTAATATTTTATTGCAATGAGCGACATTTTAAGAAACTCTTCACAGTAGAGTTGGTGGCATTTATACCGAAAATGCTTTGTTGTTTCGCTGGACATTGATGAGTTTACATTTATTGCGCATGCGCAGAAACGTCAATCGGAACGTTTTAAACGACCGGAAAAATGTAAGCGCGACAACGTCCTTTTCCCAACAGTTTCCGATATATATATATATATTATTTTATATATATATATATATATATATATATTATATATATATATATATATATATAATATAGAGATGTATTTAATCATAATGACGCTGAAACTAATATGACGCACGAAAATGGACATGGCAGCATCCAGCAAAATACGCAGCCTCCTCACTCCATGACCATGGCAGTACGTACAATAATCGGCAATTTGACGGCATCATATCAAAGAGCCGCTACATTACATTGCGTCATGATTGGAATGGCTTAGTGCGAAAACTACAATGGAAGATAAGATCATAGACAGTTTTAGTCATATCATTATCGATTTATATCATGTTCACGGTCGGAGAACGAACGTACCACCGTCCTAGCCTGAAGGCTGCACTGACTTTAACTAAGCATTGCTAATCCATCCTTTCCGTTATAATTAAACTTCCCTAAACGTCCTACGATTGTTTCTCAGCATGAAGCCCAACCGTCCAATATCACAACATATTCATGTGCGCACTTATTACACATTATAAAGCATCTCCAGTCCAAGCAGAACAACAAGGTCAAGGCATAACATTTTTAACACGTCATATGGTGATCACGTGCCTAGACCGAAAATGGCGTCCAGGTTTTCAATTGGCCAAACTCTATGTATCTAAGGTTCTGATATGGATATGTATCAGAGCTCTGATATGTATCACCGGTGACGCTAGGCCCTATCCATATGGCCGAAAAATATGTAAAATACGAAGTTGTTGTTAGTCCAAATATATATATTTTATAGATTATTTGTGCTGAATACAACTTACAACGCATTAGCTGGCTGACATACAGAAATATATCTACATAAATACATTTTCCAAATGAACAAAATTCTAATAATTTTAACGTTACGCGAGTCATATCGCAAATATTCGTAATGATGCTTGAAGGCCGGTATTAAGCCTTCTACATTACTCGTATTTAGAATAGTCTTCTGTAGTACACTAATTCAATATTTTTTATTTTTTATTTTTTTGCGCATGTTCTAGAATGCTATTATATAAATACAAAGGTTATTGTTGGTACACATTAACATGATTGCGCCTAGTTACAATATTATTTACACCTAGATCGGTAAATGTGTTAATTAAGATTATGGCGCTATTTACAATTAATTTATCTCGCATCTGTACAAATCAGTATGAGTGTAAATTTAGCCCTAAATAAGTACACTCTGGATGAACGTATGTATACGTAAAACCTTGCCTATTTGTTCGTAACATTAGTATGTATATTGCCGCTTGCTAACACAACAAATCCTGTTGTCTTCCCTCGAAAATATTTTCTTTCTGACATGCGCATTAAGGGTTGGTTCAGCAGTATTTTGCAACAGCATTATTTTCACGCCCGCACGCCCGCACGCTAGCCCACCCGTACGCGCATACACACGCGGGTTCGCATACATGCAACACACACGCGCGCACACACCCACACGCACGATTACAAGTAAAACCCCGGTGTACACTACACAACAAAGGTTTGTATTGTGTGTTTGGTCAACAAACGTCAAATCAAATGTTGGTGGACTGCGCGCATGCACTACATAACAACCACCCAACAAAAGTTGTTCATGCAAACCCACTACCCAACAAAAGTTGTACATGCAAACCCACTACGTTCATGCAAACCCACTACACAACAAAAGTTGTACATGCAAACCCACTACGTTCATGCAAACCCACTACACAACAAAAGTTGTACATGCAAACCCACTACGTTCATGCAAACCCACTACACAACAAAAGTTGTACATGCAAACCCACTACGTTCATGCAAACCCACTACACAACAAAAGTTATACATGCAAACCCACTACGTTCATGCAAACCCACTACACAACAAAAGTTGTACATGCAAACCCACTACGTTCATGCAAACCCACTACACAACAAAAGTTGTACATGCAAACCCACTACGTTCATGCAAACCCACTTCACAACAAAAGTTATACATGCAAACCCACTACGTTCATGCAAACCCACTACACAACAAAAGTTGTACATGCAAACCCACTACGTTCATGCAAACCCACTACACAACAAAAGTTATACATGCAAACCCACTACGTTCATGCAAACCCACTACCCAACAAAAGTTGTACATGCAAACCCACTACGTTCATGCAAACCCACTACACAACAAAAGTTGTACATGCAAACCCACTACGTTCATGCAAACCCACTACACAACAAAAGTTGTACATGCAAACCCACTACGTTCATGCAAACCCACTACACAACAAAAGTTGTACATGCAAACCCACTACGTTCATGCAAACCCACTACACAACAAAAGTTGTACATGCAAACCCACTACGTTCATGCAAACCCACTACACAACAAAAGTTATACATGCAAACCCACTACGTTCATGCAAACCCACTACACAACAAAAGTTGTACATGCAAACCCACTACGTTCATGCAAACCCACTACACAACAAAAGTTGTACATGCAAACCCACTACGTTCATGCAAACCCACTACACAACAAAAGTTGTACATGCAAACCCACTACGTTCATGCAAACCCACTACACAACAAAAGTTGTACATGCAAACCCACTACGTTCATGCAAACCCACTACACAACAAAAGTTGTACATGCAAACCCACTACGTTCATGCAAACCCACTACACAACAAAAGTTGTACATGCAAACCCACTACGTTCATGCAAACCCACTACACAACAAAAGTTGTACATGCAAACCCACTACGTTCATGCAAACCCACTACACAACAAAAGTTGTACATGCAAACCCACTACGTTCATGCAAACCCACTACACAACAAAAGTTGTACATGCAAACCCACTACGTTCATGCAAACCCACTACACAACAAAAGTTATACATGCAAACCCACTACGTTCATGCAAACCCACTACACAACAAAAGTTGTACATGCAAACCCACTACGTTCATGCAAACCCACTACACAACAAAAGTTGTACATGCAAACCCACTACGTTCATGCAAACCCACTACACAACAAAAGTTATACATGCAAACCCACTACGTTCATGCAAACCCACTACCCAACAAAAGTTGTACATGCAAACCCACTACGTTCATGCAAACCCACTACACAACAAAAGTTGTACATGCAAACCCACTACGTTCATGCAAACCCACTACACAACAAAAGTTGTACATGCAAACCCACTACGTTCATGCAAACCCACTACACAACAAAAGTTGTACATGCAAACCCACTACGTTCATGCAAACCCACTACACAACAAAAGTTATACATGCAAACCCACTACGTTCATGCAAACCCACTACACAACAAAAGTTGTACATGCAAACCCACTACGTTCATGCAAACCCACTACACAACAAAAGTTGTACATGCAAACCCACTACGTTCATGCAAACCCACTACACAACAAAAGTTGTACATGCAAACCCACTACGTTCATGCAAACCCACTACACAACAAAAGTTGTACATACGCGCAACAGATGTAGTTACTGCAGCGATCCTAGCATGGTTTAGTTAAACTAAATGCACACGCCGAAGTCAAGGTAGGGGAAACCCGGGTAAAACGGGATAATCGGATAATATGGGAAATCGCTATATGCAAAGAATAGTGCTGCCACAAAGCGTATTTTCGCTTCCAACTAGCGTAGTGGGAGGTAATAACTACTATACAAACCAATTGGTATCCAATTCTTCGCGCGGTTTGAAACAATCGTTAGTAATCCTTAGCTTTGATCCCTTGCTAAATTTTTTGTTTGACGATCCATCTAAGTTTGCTAAGTAACAACTTGTGTTATTTCAACTTCGAATATCGTGAGGATGTAGTGTTAGTTTATGAGTGTTTCAGCGTATGATAGTTTTTTCGTGAGAGTGAGCAATAATTAATGTATCACAGTTTGATTAAACCATGCATATTCCGTACAAAATGTGATATATTAATGCGGGCAAAATGGGAGCATTCCTTTTTGCCCAGACAACATACCTGTTTAATGACCAACGGAAGTTCCAAATATGTAACGTCTGTGAATAATGGTTACACACCATACGATATTTATGCACGTTGACTATTTTAGATGTGACCTTTGCTAAAGGTCCACAGGACATTGAACTATTTATTGTTCACTGGTTTGCAACAGTTGTGCATGTTATGCCGTCTTGCTTTTGTATTTTTCATTGAAAAGAATTAAAATGCAATTTCCTTTGACAATATGCCTGATGTAGATCGCTTAATTTAACTGGTAGCTCCCTAAGTTACATAAAGATGTGAGGTCTGTGGATAACATAATTATACAGGAATAGTAATTCGCCCAAGGTACGGCAGTCAAATTCACAAAGAAGTATGACATTTTGCTTATACGACCTTACCATATCGCATAGCTTGGCTATTCTTATTGTAGTTTACTAGTTTTAATATATCAGTTACTTAAAATAATCATTATGAATATGTAGGACACGTTACATTAGCGCATGACACAATCACATATGCATCCCATATTTCCCGGATCAAAATCCCATTTTACCGGTATATGCGGGTAAAATGGGAAGTTTTCGGGTAAAACGGGATAGTCCGTATTTATAAAAAATAAAGATATCAACAAAGAACACTACCTACCATGCCCTGTTGTGTTTTAGTGTGTTTGGCTGATACACAACAAGCTGTTACCTTAATGCGCAAAATGTGGGTACGACGAACAGCAGAACGTCAACTCTCCCATATTGCCCGGGTTTCCCTATATTGAGAAGATCGAGGTAGTGCTGGGCTACGCCACATATTCGGGAGCTTGTCGAGCAAGGGGCGTGCCAGAACCTTAAATAGCTGGATTACACAGTGAAGAGTGCGGTGAATTCGCAACATTTCACCGGATAGATCCGGTACACTTTGATTATATCTTGAGAAAAACAGACCATGCCATCGCCCGTTTTGACACACAATTCAGAAAGACCATCTCGTCTGCATAAAAATTGACCAACATGGTTCTAGACATGATATGATTATTAAGTATTAATATTTAGTAGAATCATAAACAACAAAAACCCGTCAAAATAACACGGCGAGCGTTATCCAGTCAGTGGACGCCATTGGCTCGTTGTTACAACAAACGTTTTGTTGCGTTGCTAATCGGCCTAATTAGCAATAAACGTCTGGCCGATTCAAGTTTCGAATCGGCCAGACTTATTGCGTTGGTCAGGAAAACGAAACACAATTTTTTTGCCACTTTTTAGACGCGCGTACGTTAGCAACAACAGTTTCAAGTTGGCAAATTGCCCGACTTAAACAAAAGTTGTATAGTTTACGCCGGTCTTTAACCGGGATCCTAGCTGCGACACAGTTTAGACAAGCTGAATTGCATAACATGTGACAAAGACCCATGCAGTATGTGCGCATGCTACATATCCACTCAGAGAGCTGTGTTATTTGCAATATTCTGGTGTAAATATCTTTTTGTATAAATGCTAATCTTAGCACGTAAATTAACTTAGCCTAATCTCATAGGGTATACTGCGGGCAAGGGGCCCCTGTGAACCGAGGGTAAGAAGCAAACGTGCTTTACTAACATTACAAGTTCTCGACCTCTGTCTGTGGTTGACGCATGCAACTAAGCAATTACTCTCTCTCTCTCTCTCTCTCTCTCTCTCTCTCTCTCTCTCTCTCTCTCTCTCTCTCTCTCTCTCTCTCTCTCTCTCTCTCTCTCTCTCTCTCTCTCTCTCTCTCTCTCTCTCTCTCTCTCTCTCTCTCTCTCTCTCTCTCTCTCTCTCTCTCTCTCTCTCTCTCTCTCTCTCTCTCTCTCTCTCTCTCTCTCTCTCTCTCTCTCTCTCTCTCTCTCTCTCTCTCTCTCTCTCCTCTCTTCTCTCTCTCTCTCTTCCTCTCTCTCTCTCTCTCTCTCTCTCTCTCTCTCTCTCTCTCTCTCTCTCTCTCTCTCTCTCTCTCTCTCTCTCTCTCTCTCTCTCTCTCTCTCTCTCTCTCTCGTCTCATGTTTATAGTACATGTTTGCATTTTACATGTCCGTTCATGTTTGATGTAGTATTTTTGCGTTTGTGATGTTTTATAAAGATCAACAACAACATTGTCTCTGACTGCCGTACCAACAACAACATCGACACCGACCGTTGTATCAACAACAACCTTGACACCGATCACCATACCAACAACAGCCTTGCCGCCGATCGCCTTATCAAAAGCAGCCTTGCTATATATGTTTTGGCGTACTGTCTGCATCACACTACACGTGTTACATCTGACGTTCCACAAGGCTCAGTCCTAGGCCCACACCTTTTAAGATTCTACATAAATGACATGAATGAAAACATCCAACCCCCCTTACGCCTCTTGCAGACGATCATAACATCACGTAAGATTACATATGAGACTGACCATGACATTTTTCAAATAAGACTTTATCCAATTCATACATGGTCCGAAAATGGAGAGTGGAATTTAACATTTCTAAATGTATCCATCTCCATCTGAAATACCTTCCAAATCCTCAAACGTAAAATTAAAAGAACTCTTGATCCATGCAAACCAGAAGTTAAAGAATTTGCGAATAACGTTCTAATCAGACCGAAACTCGAGTATGTATCTCTCGTATGGACCCCGCACTGATCCACACAAACTAAGCACATTGAAAGAATACCACAGTGTGCGGCTAGATTTGTAAAAATTATCATATACGCAGCAGATCTAATCAACACTCCTAGATAGTCAGCCATTGAACGACGGCGCAATACAAAAGAAAACAATAACATTTTAAAATAACCCTATTGGCATCACCCCTCCACCAGGCCTTCAATTACTACCAAGAAACCGTGGCCACAATGTGGCATTATAGATGCCTCATCAGTGCAGCTGTCCCTGAGCAATCCGTATATGGAACATGATCCCCTCACAAATCACCCCCCATGCAGTTCGAACAGCCACCGCAAATCTTTCATTTACCACACCGAATCAGTTTAACTGCATTTAGAAATGAAATTTTTATTACTGCTTTAAGCAACACACACCACAAAAGTCATGCGCACTAAAAACTAAAACAAAGAGCACATAAAAGAACACAGCAAGAATGACACCCATGCTGTGGCGTTTAAGTGATCTACCTAGCGACCTGTTGAGCCAGCGTCTTATACAGTGTCACACTGCTTCTGCTTGTAATCATCCTTCGGAAAATAAAACTATAAACACAATTTGGGGGCAGCCTGATTATTACAACCAAAACAAAATAAAGCTCTATCTTTGACCGAGCAGTAATATGTAAATGTGTAGCTGCTGTCTAGAACGTGGAAACGTTGAACATCAAAATGTATTGCGGCTAATTATGGTTGCCTCGGCATTATTGCTAATCAATTTTGTTTTGAAACTGGATGTTTCATTTACCATTTGAACGTGTTGCAGGCGGAATCTTTCAAATTGTGAACATTGTTCCGAGCTTTATAAAGTAACTGAGCATAAATCGGTTGTAGCCATAAGAACGTAATATCGAATGAAAAATCAAACGTAGGAGCTGGCGCCCTCGCTTTAAGGTGTTAGACACTGATCAATTAATTAACACTAACTAAAGTATCCGCACACCTCAAGCGTCATGTATATTCGCTCGTATCGACGCGTCAAACCACTCATTCGTTCCATGTACCATAATGTCATGCAACAAATACAAGCGTACCCAACGGTCAGAACAAGAAACCATCACTGGACTCACACAAACTCAAATCATCTCGATGGCTGCTTACAGTAATTAGTCTATTAACCTGTGCTCATACAGACACACCGACGGTACGGGCACATACTATGAGGCAAACAAGCCTCTCAGATAAGAAGCCTTCTGTGTTTCAAAGACTAAATGCGCTTGGCGGACAAATGCAAAGAATACTCTACCCGAAGAAAAAAGGAAACATACACGTTTAACATCTTGCTATCAGATGGCACTTATTCTTTGGCAATAGGTAGTATAACCTTATGACAATCGTTCGACCGCATCATTGCAGCAATAGTAGATGTTTATGGATAGTTCTACCCATTCTTCTTATTAGGCATCTCATGGAGAGACCACGTCACCAATGAAGGAGTGATGGGGACACAGGCATTGGTTGTCTACAAGTCACCGTCAAGTGTCGACGACGGAGACTAGCTGGTCACATTCTACACTTATCAAGAGATCGATTGAGTGGGAACCTGAAGGTGGCAGCAGAAACAGAGGAAGACACTTAAAGAAGATCTTACAGAATCGGAAATCAACTGGAATGATGCCAAAAAATTGCGAAAGATTGTTTCCCGACGGCGAAAGCTCGCCGCCCGATGTCCCGAAAGGAACAGGAGGAAATCTGAGGAAGTAAGTCTAAGTAAGTCTAAGTAAGTCTAAGTAAGTCTAAGTAACTCAGTCTACCTGTTCACCGTTGGCGGCTTGTTGTGTCTGTCGCACCAACACAACAAGCGTATGTGTGTAGGTTTTCCTCTTTTGCTAACATTGTTTTGATGGTCTGGTGCTAATGGCATGCGCATCAATACGACAAAAGACATTGTTATATGCTTTCGTAAAAATAGAATATTTGTAGATTATCTGCCTATATCTGGTCAACTAGAATACGTGAAGGGGGTACTCAGAATATCTTGGTCAAAAAGACCCGCCGAAAGAGGGTAAGTAGACTAAAGATAGCGACCTACAACGTTTGAACTCTACTAAGAGATGAACACATACAAGAACTCGAAGTGAGAAGACCAGAGGAATTTTTTACTACCTTACAAAACGGCTACCTACTATACCATTCTAAAGCAAACAACGGCCAATCTGCAGTAGGATTTCTCATAAACAGGAAATGGAAAGACCATAATAGTACAGTGAGGGTACACAGCATCAGCCCCAGAGTAGCAGAACTTATTATGTGAATAGCAAAGCGTCACAAACGCTACACCGACATCGATGAGAAGTTAGGGAAACCAAACCACTACACGATAGTAATGGGAGACTTCAATGCTCAAATAGGGAAAAGAACAAACCCTATGGAAACAAACGGCAACGGGCAAATGTGGGCTCGAATTGAGAAACGAAAGAGACGACACCTTAGTAGACTGGGCAACATCAAGAAAGTACAAAATCATGAATAAAATATTCCAGAAGAACGCAGAGAGGAGATGGACGTAGGAGATGGACGTGGAAAAGCCCAAACGGTGTGACGAAGACCGAAATTGACTATGTCCTAAAAACAGGCCATATATCATCACAGACGTAACAGTCATCAGCCAAGTCAACATTGGTTATGAGCAACATCAAACTGGACGTAGAGGTGGAAAGGGAAAAAATGTATGACCAAGAGGCTATCAAGACTAGATGCCACTCAAAGAAGATAAAATTCCAACTCGAACTGAGAAACCGATTCGAGACACCATTAGAACTAAACGACGTCGACACCATGAGCGAAACCACCACAGACGTGATCCAACAAAGCGCGTCAACTGTAGCTAAGGCAACCAACAAGCCACTGAAATCCACGATATTGTCACCAACACGAGCCCTGATGACGAAACGACGAGAAATTGCGGAAAACGGCGACAATAAAAAACGAATAGAGTACGCAGAAATATGCAAGACCATCAAAAAGAAAGCAAGAGAGGACATCAGAAATACAACCAAGAGATCATACGAGAAACGATCAGGGCATCAAAGAGCCTAAAGGCAGTCCGAAGAACGCAGAAGCTAGGCAAAGACAGACTGATCACACTTCTGGACAAGCAGGGTAGAGATATCCACGATCAAGATAAGATAGTAGAACGAATAGAGGAATTCTACACCGAGCTGTACGACAGTGTACAGAGTACGTGGAAGAACGCTAAGGTGATGATAATCTTCAAGAAGGGAAATAAGACAGATCTCAAGAATTACAGACCGATATGTCTACTATCAAACATCTATAAAGTACTCACGAAAGTACTAACGAAAAGGCTAGAGAAGACACTCGACAAAAACCAGCCACGACAGCAAGCTGGATTCGAAAGCAGATACTCAACGACACACCACATCCACGTCGTAATCCAACCGAAGGAGAAGTGCAGAGAATATAATATCCCACTCTGCATCGTACTCGTCGACTACGAGAAAGCCTTCGACTAAGTTCAAACTCAAACAGTACTGACCTCGCTTCAAGAACAGGGGATAGGAGATGTATACATCGAACACCTGAAGGAAATCTACACAAACAGCTCGATGACAGTCCACATACACAAAGAAAGCAACAAAATCAACACCAGGAAATGTGTACGACAGGGAGATACCATATCGCACAGGCTGTTCACGGCAGCAGTCAAAAGTATATTCCGACGACTGACATGGGAAACCAGAGGCTTGGAGATTGACGGCGAATATCTTAGTCATATGACATACTCATACACGCTAATACACCACATGAGCTACAACACATGCTACAGGAATTAGCTGATAAAAGTGGAAATTATGGTCTGAAGATGAACAATTCGAAGACAAAGGCGATGGTGGAAAACGACACACCAATTGGTATCAACAACACTCAGTCGAGAACGTTGAAGGCTACATATACCTGGGACAGAGATGCAGCACCAGAGATAGAAACCAAGACAAGGCGATTCAAAGAAGTATCACGGCCGGGTGGACAGCATTCGCCAAGCACCGCGACATCTTCAGCGGTAACGTTGGAACATGCTTGAAGAGACGAGTCTACAACCCATTCGTACTTCCAGCAATGACATACGGGGCGAAAACATGGGTACTCATTACCCAAGCAAAGAACAAGTTAGCAGCCGCACAAACAAAGATAGAAAAGAATACGTTAAACATCACATACCAGGACAGAAAAACAAACATCTGTGTTACAGATTATATATTTAACTGGTTAGTTTGACATGCATGGCGCACCATTACCAACCGTTGTAATAATCATTCAATCAGAATAACGATCGGGATTCGCCCCTTAGCGTTGTTGCGCAAGGCTGTGTCAAGTCGTTGCCTATAACTTGGTGTCAAGATGCGGGATTTATCGAAAATGAGTCGATGATGGAAGCTCGTCTAAAGCCCCCGGAATACTTGAGCCTTCAAGGTAAAGTATTCAGGAACGTTTGCTGAGGGAAGCTAACACTCAAGAGAGCAGTGGATAAAATTATGTAAATCTTCAGAGGTAACCAGAAAAGAGGTGCAAACTATGAAGAAAGGTCCGGTTGAGTCGACGAAAGTAGTGTATGAAGTGAATTCCAAGTCACGAGTCAAGCATAAACCAAAACCTACCAGTGCGATGTTCAAGCACTAGAAAACAGAAAGCATGAAGTGTGGGAGATGTGGCAGACAGCACCCTCCAAAAAGATGTCCAGCATGGGGAAAGAGTTGCCTAAAATGCGGTGAACGAAATAATTTTGCAGAAATGTGCATGACCAAGTCAGTGAAGGAGCTAGTGCAAGGTGATGAAAGAGACGATGATAAATTCTTTCTGGACACGCTCTTCATTGCAAACATTGAGAAAGCTGATGAATGGCATGCTGTCGTTATATGCAACGAGACACGTGTACGGAGGTCAACGGGTGATACATATCGGGAAGTGTTCAGTGACTGGCCGCAACAAGCAATGTGAGTTCTACATAGTCAACTCGGAATTACCACCGATCTTAGGACTCTCGGTGTATGAAAATCTTGGATTGATCACCAGAGGAGTGAAAGGCGTAGAAGCAGTCACAACAGAAAGTATCAACAGTACATACAAAGATGTGTGTAATGAACTAGGCTGTTTCGAATAATCATACCACAGTGTAGTCGAACAAGACACAGTGCCAGTGAAAGAACCACCTCGAAGGGTTCCATTTGTGCAACCAGGACTGTCAGCTGAGTGCGAGACTGCTGACTCACCAAACAATGAGAGGTCCCAAGAGACAATGCCTGTACGAAAGTCGTGCCGACAGAAACGACCACCAGTTTGGTTGGCAGACTATGAACATGCTGAAACAGTGAAGTGACCATTTCGCGAGAACGCTACAAAAATAGTGAACATTGACAGTGGACTGTAATTGCTACTTCAGTACTGTATTTGCAATGAGCATTCGTGAAAGCCTGAGTCAGATGTAAGATCACAATAAGGTGCTCGTACGCCATTACCCAAAGAGTACCCTATAAAAGCAGCATTATGCAGGTAGTCTGAACTTCTGTGAACACATATGTAGTGTGGAGTGAGTAGAAATGATGTTTTCGTGCAGCGTGGCATCACAGCTGTCAAATTACGACAGCTGTAAGTCGGTGCATTTCTGCGTATTAATACAGTTGTCGTTTTGCTTGGTGGTGTAATCAGGGGCAATCAGTGGGTGGTTCAAGCAGAAATGGAGGGGTGTAAGGTTTGAAAGAAGTTTGGGAGAGCCTGAGGTATGAGAAGTTCACGAATGTTTCACAGAACGTCTGTCTACGGAGGGTACACATGCTGTGAAATTGTCAATAACAGAGGAAATGAAGGAAACGTTATAATGGTCGCCTATGGAAAATGCAAATGTGGTCTGACTCCATATGACAGAGCGCAAGACAGGCAGATGTGGAAGCAGCACGCTGACGTCTTCGCCCAACCACGGGACACTATGGCTGCACAATTATTATGATGATATATATATATATATATATATATATATATATATATATATATATATATATATATATATATATATATATATATATATATTGTCATTTTATTATATATAGGCACTACGTGACTCAACGCCAGAACACAATATTCCTATTTAACTTGAAATGAACTTGCATGTTGAAAATGGCAAATAAAGCTTTACTATTATTTATTATTACTAACAAAACGTTTTACCATTGTTTGGTATTATGGTATAACCATGTACAAACTACAGACCAACTGTGTAATTGCCATACTATTAACTAAACTTATCTTATAACTATAAACGGATTAGTCTCGATGAGCCGATGGTACTTACAGATGTTCACCGCGGCGATCAACCTAATCAATATCGGTGGCTTTGCACACGTCGGGTAAATCGGATCGATGAGGTATGTGGCGCAGACGAGTGACAGTAGCGCGGCGTACGATGGCCGTATGATGACGGCGTCCGTCCACAGACGCAGGAAGGCGATGCCCGGGCCGAACGCCTCGTACAGGTAGGTGTAGTCGCCGCCTGACTTGGTGATCATCGTGCCGAGTTCGGCGTAGCAGTGAGCGCCAATCGTGGAGAAGATTCCACAGCTCGCCCACACGAGCAGTGACATGCCGACAGAGCCGACCCCCATCTGGATGGATATTGGGCTGATGAAGATGCCGGCGCCGATGACACTGCCGATGATCATCGTGACGCCGTTAACGAGCTTCAATCGTGGCTTTAGCTCGACGACCTCGTTCCAGGAGACGATCTCCTGGCTCGCCGACGTCGTGTCTCTGCTGCTCTTGCGTCTCTTCTTCTCGCCGTAGCTGCCGCCGTTACTCTGTTGTTTCTTCCTGCCCATGCTAATCTACGATTCGTCGTCGTCGTCGTTGTGTCAGCGACCTGTCAGCCGACCACGGCGCACACAGAAGACGTTCAGTTTAGCCTGCGTGCATAAGTCAGTTGTGTTACATCATCAAAATGATAATATACGGCATGATATATACAACTATGTTATACAGTTTACTACCTGGGCGTGTGCGTGCGTGTGTGCGTGTGCGTGCGTGCGTGTTGTGTGTATGTATGTGCGTCGTGTGTTTGTATATGTGTTTGAATATTAATTATTTTATTGGGAATTTACAATTTTCTTCTCAAATGGCGTTGGAGTCGTACCCTTGACAGAAATATTGACCTAGGTCCTGCCCATTGATCTTGGTGCCCTCAAACCCACAACCAAAATTATCTTTCCAAAACAAAAATCGATTTTACGGTAATGGCGGCACTAATTTAAATATTTGTAAGATTTGTAAATTTATGGACCACAATGCACTGCGTCGTGGAAAATGCGCTTTTGTAGTAACACTGTAGTTACCAAGTAATCAAAATTTAATAAAGTTTCAACTTTCATTCATTTTGCTAATAGGCTCTGTGAATATTACAACTAACGTAGATGGTTAGTATGTTTTGTTTAAAGTCGTTCCTAGACAACTGATGTCTGTTTATGTTTGATAAGTTGAAACAATCGTAAAAATCACGGAGAGCAATTTTTAAAAATAACCGTTAAGTCAAAGAAGCTGAATATGTAAAGCTTCCTGCAAAGTACCATGCTTTTCTCAGAACGTAAGCGCACAACAACGCAAGACACGTGGGGCTGGCCCAAATACCAAAAAGTACAAACAACAATTGTTCTGTTGGCCTAAAACACGACGGCATCCGCTCAGTTTAAATAAACGTGACGCAGGAACAATCTACAATCTATGTACGCAACACGTTGCAAGAACACGATCGGTGAACTTACCGGCTGTCAGTTACCTTGTTCAGAAGGCTAATACTTGTGGGGAAATATATCTGAAATACGATTCGCACACATGAACTTTGCTTTTAGCTTACTCTGCCAATTCATTTGCCAGAGCGTGTGCATAGACGGCAAACGCTGAAAGCGCGCGGGACGTCCAAAATCACTGACTTGTTAACAAAATTGGCGGCAGTGTATGCATAACAATTAAACACTTCACCAGTCGTTTCACGGCGGTGTTTTCTCAATATCTGGCTAAACTCTAGCATTACAACTCTGACATAAAAATCCATTTTATCAGCGGCATCATACCATAAGTGAACCATTTCGACAAGGACGCCTGTTGTGGAAGTTACGCTAATTCCACCAAATGCTTAGCATCAATTTCACCCTCAACGGCTTCGTCCACCATTCTTATTATTATTGATTCAAACAAATGGGCAGCTATGGGTATAATATTTTTTTCTCAATTGACACAAGTTTTGGCAACGGCATTACATTGACCATGTTCCATTCCATAGGAATACACCTTCTCTTATTCTCTCTGCAGTTAATGGAGGGGTGGGAAAATTTGCGTGATTTCTTAATACCAACGCTGGAATGTTGTCAGGCCCCGTAGCCTTGTTCACGTTAACACTGTGTGAAGCTTTCAAAGTAGTAAATATACTTACCAGTTACCACATATTGATCTGGCAGTTCTTTGTTAACTGTGAACACCTTGTCATTCTTATTTAGACGAGGCAAATGTCCACTTACAGACACAAAGAACTCGTTCATTCTACTGACCAGTAGCCCACTATCACCATTCGTTTTTTAGCAAGACCATGCATGCGTGAGTTGTTTTATTAAGTGCCATTATTTGTTTCATGAGTTTCCATAAATCGTTGGATCCTGATCCATTCATTGCTGCAATTTGTGTTGGTAGAACGTAGTGGCGGCCATGTAACAAATGGTACAATTGTACTTAAGTCTCGAAGCGGCTCGGTTAACCTTGTTATGAAAATAATTTAAATGCTTGGTTCATATCACCAGTCATGTGAGCGCGCTGAATTTTACGTACTAATTCTCTGAACCAGTCTGTATTACATGGTTTATCAGCCGTATGCCTCGCTACGTTTTTAGTAGGAAAGCTTATTTCCATGAGATTGCAAATAACTGTTTGATAATTAAAATACTGATCTGCATATGACTCGAGACTAAATAGGGGTTCCCATTCAATGGCTGATAAAGCCATATCAAATGTGGTTTTTCATTTGGCCCCATACATCTTAGATCCAAGATTCAAAAGACTGTATTGTCCATTTAAAACATCACATTAAAAACGGCAAGAGGAGTTTATTACATTATCAGAGAAAAAATCAGGCGATGTTATTACATTATCAGGCAGTTATTACATTATCGGTTGTAACAAGGCCCCTAACATTCAGTCTCTACGGCTAATGTTGCAAGCTACACAACCGGCTCGTCCATGAGCATGTCGATGTCTTTAGACTATGTCTCACAAACTCATATAAGTGAAACATCATGTCTTGCTACAGTTACGTACTGTTCCTGCTTTGTTTCGTTGCTAAAATAAGCTTTTAAATTAATCACGGAAGGCACATTTTAATCGCTGCGGGATTGTTAACACAATACAACGTTGTATCAGAGTTTGTCAGTTGGTACATACGTCCCACGACCAGCTCTCTTAGGGCCAGTTCCTAATCACTGGTACAGTGCTGTTCTTTATGTCCCCGTTCCCCGCACTAACGACACCGCACTTTATCGGGATGTCTGCAAGACGAGTACGAGGCGATCGGACATGGTTCGCTGCGTTTGGCACGTGTCAGTGTTGTTACTGATGTTGACGTTTGTCATACCCGAGTCGTAGTGTAACGTTTTAGCCGCTAGGTTAAGCTACGTTGCAGAGCTTGGCTACAACGTGAGCAAACGTGGAACAACGTGGCTAAAGCGTGATCAAACGTGACACAATGTGAACTGGAAATTTTAATTTTGAACATTTTCAAAATTCGGTTGCGTTATCCCACAACCTACCACAACGTGGTACAACGTATTACAACAACGTACTACAACAACGTAGTACAACGTGGATACAACGTACATTGTGGTACGCTATGCTGCGTGGCGGTAACTAGGCATAAAGTGGCGACAGCGACGCTGTAGCGTGGCGGCAGCGAGGCATAGAACCAAGACGTCCTTGTGGCACGACAAACACTGGAGGAACCAAGACGTCCTTGCGGCACGACAAACACTGGAGGAACCAAGACTTCCTTGTGGCACGACAAACACTGGGAGAACCAAGACGTCCTTGTGGCACGACAAACACTGGAGGAACCAAGACTTCCTTGTGGCACGACAAACACTGGAGGAACCAAGACTTCCTTGTGGCACGACAAACACTGGAGGAACGAAGACGTCCTTGTGGCACGACAAACACTGGAGGAACCAAGACGTCCTTGTGGCACGACAAACACTGGAGGAACCAAGACGTCCTTGTGGCACGACAAACACTGGAGGAACCAAGACGTCCTTGTGGCACGACAAACACTGGAGGAACCAAGACGTCCTTGTGGCACGACAAACACTGGAGGAACCAAGACGTCCTTGTGGCACGACAAACACTGGAGCAACCAAGTCATCCTTGTAACACAACAAATATTGGAGGAACCAGGACGTCCTTGTGGCACGACAAACATTGGAGGAACCAAGACGTCCTTGTGACACGGCAAACACTGGAGGAACCAAGACGTCCTTGTGATACGACAAACACTGGAGGAACCAAGACGTCCTTGTGATACGGCAAACACTGGAGGAACCAAGACGTCCTTGTGGCACGACAAACATTGGAGGAACCAGGACGTCCTTGTGACACGGCAAACACTGGAGGAACCAAGACGTCCTTGTGACACGGCAAACACTGGAGGAACCAAGACGTCCTTGTGATACGACAAACACTGGAGGAACCAAGACGTCCTTGTGATACGGCAAACACTGGAGGAACCAAGACGTCCTTGTAACACAACAAACATTGGAGGAACCAAGACGTCCTTGTGATACGGCAAACACTGGAGGAACCAAGACGTCCTTGTGGCACGACAAACATTGGAGGAACCAGGACGTCCTTGTGATACGACAAACATTGGAGGAACCAAGACGTCCTTGTGATACGACAAACACTGGAGGAACCAAGTCATCCTTGTAACACAACAAACATTGGAGGAACCAGGACGTCCTTGTGATACGACAAACACTGGAGGAACCAAGACGTCCTTGTGATACGACAAACACTGGAGGAACCAAGACGTCCTTGTGATACGACAAACACTTGAGGAACCAGGACGTCCTTGTGATACGACAAACACTTGAGGAACCAAGACGTCCTTGTGATACGACAAACACTGGAGGAACCAAGACGTCCTTGTGGATACGACAAACACTGGAGGAACCAGACGTCCTTGTGATACGACAAACACTTGAGGAACCAAGACGTCCTTGTGATACGACAAACACTTGAGGAACCAAGACGTCCTTGTGATACGACAAACACTGGAGGAACCAAGACGTCCTTGTGATACGACAAACACTGGAGGAACCAAGACGTCCTTGTGGTACGACAAACACTGGAGGAACCAAGACGTCCTTGTGGTACGACAAACACTGGAGGAACCAAGACGTCCTTGTGGTACGACAAACACTGGAGGAACCAAGACGTCCTTGTGATACGACAAACACTTGAGGAACCAAGACGTCCTTGTGATACGACAAACACTGGAGGAACCAAGACGTCCTTGTGGCACGACAAACACTGGAGGAACCAGGACGTCCTTGTGATACGACAAACACTGGAGGAACCAAGACGTCCTTGTGAACGACAAACACTGGAGGAACCAAGACGTCCTTGTGGTACGACAAACACTGGAGGAACCAAGACGTCCTTGTGATACGACAAACACTGGAGGAACCAAGACATCCTTGTAACACGACAAACATTGGAGGAACCAGGACGTCCTTGTGGTACGACAAACACTGGAGGAACCAAGACGTCCTTGTGACACGACAAACACTTGAGGAACCAAGACGTCCTTGTAACACGACAAACATTGGAGGAACCAAGGACGTCCTTGTGGCACGACAAACACTGGAGGAACCAAGACGTCCTTGTGACACGACAAACATTGAGGAACCAAGACGTCCTTGTAACACGACAAACATTGGAGGAACCAAGACGTCCTTGTAACACTACAAACATTGGAGGAACCAAGACGTCCTTGTGACACGACACACATTGGAGGAACCAAGACGTCCTTGTGACACGACAAACATTGGAGGAACCAAGACGTCCTTGTGACACAACAAACATTGGAGGAACCAAGACGTCCTTGTGATACGACAAACACTGGAGGAACCAAGACGTCCTTGTGGACACGACAAACATTGGAGGAACCAAGACGTCCTTGTGATACGACAAACATTGGAGGAACCAAGACGTCCTTGTGATACGACAAACACTGGAGGAACCAAGACGTCCTTGTGACACGACAAACATTGGAGGAACCAAGACGTCCTTGTGATACGACAAACACTGGAGGAACCAAGTCATCCTTGTAACACAACAAACATTGGAGGAACCAAGACGTCCTTGTGATACGACAAACACTGGAGGAACCAAGACGTCCTTGTGACACGACAAACATTGGAGGAACCAAGACGTCCTTGTGATACGACAAACACTGGAGGAACCAAGACGTCCTTGTGACACGACAAACATTGGAGGAACCAAGACGTCCTTGTGATACGACAAACACTGGAGGAACCAAGACGTCCTTGTGATACGACAAACACTTGAGGAACCAAGACGTCCTTGTGATACGACAAACACTGAGGAACCAAGACGTCCTTGTGATACGACAAACACTTGAAAAAGAGCACGACAACATAGAACCAGACGTCCTTGTGATACGACAAACACTGGAGGAACCAAGACGTCCTTGTGATACCACAAACACTGGAGGAACCAAGACGTCCTTGTGATACGACAAACACTTGAGGAACCAGGACGTCCTTGTGATACGACAAACACTTGAGGAACCAAGACGTCCTTGTGATACGACAAACACTGGAGGAACCAAGACGTCCTTGTGGTACGACAAACACTGGAGGAACCAAGACGTCCTTGTGATACGACAAACACTGGAGGAACCAAGACGTCCTTGTGGTACGACAAACACTGGAGGAACCAAGACGTCCTTGTGGTACGACAAACACTTGAGGAACCAAGACGTCCTTGTGATACGACAAACACTGGAGGAACCAAGACGACCTTGTGGCACGACAAACATTGGAGAAACCAGGACGTCCTTGTGATACGACAAACACTTGAGGAACCAAGACGTCCTTGTGATACGACAAACACTGGAGGAACCAAGACGTCCTTGTGGCACGACAAACATTGGAGGAACCAGGACGTCCTTGTGGTACGACAAACACTGGAGGAACCAAGACGTCCTTGTGATACGACAAACACTGGAGGAACCAAGTCATCCTTGTAACACAACAAATATTGGAGGAACCAGGACGTCCTTGTGGTACGACAAACACTGGAGGAACCAAGACGTCCTTGTGATACGACAAACACTTGAGGAACCAGGACGTCCTCGTAACACGACAAACATTGGAGGAACCAGGACGTCCTTGTGGTACGACAAACACTGGATGAACCAAGACGTCCTTGTGACACGACAAACATTGTAGGAACCAAGACGTCCTTGTAACACTACAAACATTGGAGGAACCAAGACGTCCTTGTGACACGACAAACATTGGAGGAACCAAGACATCCTTGTGACACGACAAACATTGGAGGAACCAAGACGTCCTTGTGACACAACAAACATTGGAGGAACCAAGACGTCCTTGTGACACGACAAACATTGGAGGAACCAAGACGTCCTTGTGACACGACAAACACTGGAGGAACCAAGACGTCCTTGTGACACCACAAACACTGGAGGAACCAAGACGTCCTTGTGACACGACAAACACTGGAGGAACCAAGACGTCCTTGTGACACGACAAACACTGGAGGAACCAAGACGTCCTTGTGACACGACAAACACTGGAGGAACCAAGACGTCCTTGTGACACGACAAACACTGGAGGAACCAAGACGTCTTTGTGACACGACAAACACTGGAGGAACCAAGACGTCCTTGTGACACGACAAACACTGGAGGAACCAAGACGTCTTTGTGGCACGACAAACACTGGAGGAACCAAGACGTCCTTGTGGCACGACAAACACTGGATGAACCAAGACGTCCTTGTGACCAGAGATGGAGTAATCGTACTCGTGTACTTGTACTCGTACTTTTGAGTACTCGTACTTGAGTACGAAGGAAAGTAATCGTACTTGTACTCGAGTACATTACCAAAGTAATCGTACTCACGATTACTTCTCACGATTACATTTTTTTCATATGAACAGTTGCAAGCAAATATATTAGACAGATAAAAATATTAGAAGTAATCTAATAAATGTAGTAATAATCAAGGTATTCATTTTCTATTACTGTTGAGCATTTCAGTTAAATAAATATTCAGTCAGATTTCCCTAATTAATACCTTGTCTTCCCAGAGAAGCAACATCTCCTCACCCTCCTGCTTAGTACAAAGTACAAGTTATATTGTGACAGTCCCTGGGAAGCACTGCAAGAGATAAGCATCCCCTAACATCTTGCGTTGTAATTTTAGAAGCCAGGCCACAGCCCCACCTGTACTGTTTGCTCTGTCAGTATGGTGTGAATGACTGGTCATATTTCCAACATCCAGAATCCTGACTGGGTCTGGGCGGTTAGCTGCTAAATCCCTGTCTATTATGTTTAATTAAGTGCAAACTGTAAACCTGTCTAAGTCCACAACCATTCTGTGTTTGTTCCATCCAGACATGGGTTCAAATACATTGAAATGTATTTAAATACAAATATTATTGAGGGATTACAAATACTTTTTAAATATAAATGTATATAAATATGAATACATTGAAAAGTATTTCAAATACTTTTTCATATATTTTTCAAATACTTTTCATTTTGTATTACTATATAGGTAAAAGAAAAGCAACATATATTGAGACATCTAGTTTATAGGCATAATTAGTGTTTTGCTCATATGATGACAGGCAGACCAGTGCTAGGGAGTATTGTTATTGCTAACTGCATCACAGTGACAACTGACTGAAAGAGGTAAAGGCCAAAATATATTGTTTGTATGTTAAGCCAGGAGGTCCATAATAATATAACGCCTATGTTGCCCTCAGAAGAGACACTGCTAATCATGTTGTGAGGAAGGCTAGACTTCAAAGTCAGCCAGGAAACCAGAATAACCTGGTGCCAAATTGACACCTGACTAAAGAACAAAAGGGGATATTGACCTATGGTCACTGTTAGGTCCATCCTCTGGCTGTGAGCAATCACAAGTTGTGGTCACTGCAGGGCCATGGGGGAAGCCTGCTGTTAAGTGTCTTCATCAGTAATTAGCACTGTTGGGTGAAGTTGCAGTGCATTAAGGTAATCAGTTTGGCAGGCATTACATGTGACAGTGAAAAAGAAATGTTGATACTGACAATGTATTTCAAAACAATATTTGAACAACTCAAATACTTTAGGAAAGTAGTTAACTACAAATACTTTTAATTCCTAAACATCAAATACAAATACTTTAAAAATTATTAAAATACTTTCAAATACAAATGTATTTGACCCCATGTCTGGACCCATCTGATATACTACTCTTGAATATGCCCCCCTGGTTTTGAAGTGTTGTTATTGTA
Organism: Ridgeia piscesae; assembly: GCA_025642075.2. Lineage (NCBI taxonomy): Eukaryota > Metazoa > Annelida > Polychaeta > Sabellida > Siboglinidae > Ridgeia > Ridgeia piscesae. The sequence continues at coordinate 1,673 of JAODUO010001329.1, read as the reverse complement.
ATGCATTTGAACATGTGTATTTGAAATTTTTAAATGCCTCCTATTTATATTTGATTCAGAAACCAAGACGTCCTTGTGACACAGCTGCAATGACCGCGGAACATCTGCATTATGGCCACTGACATCAGATTGATGACGTCAACCTGGCCCATTGGGACATCAGTGAAAGGACACACTGACTGTGACACCTGTATAAGACCAGCTGCACCCAGTCTGAGTAAACACTGGAGAAGATTTAATGAGAAATGAGGAGAATACAAAGTACATTAGGTGCCCTTCACATCAACAAACACAGAACAGATATTTGTATCATCCACTTTTACTTTTGATAACTGTTCTAGGTTACATGTAATTACAAACACAATTACCTATGTTCCTTACTACTTGTGTAGTAAGAGCCTTCACCCATAATACAATATTAATGCTTTTGTTATCATTATTTGCAGTCAAAAAACAATAAAATAATACTGAAAAAACAACGAGAATGATAAATCATAGAAAATAATCAGTTGCCTTTGAAAATTGATACAGGCTAAACATATATTACATCTTCGTGAATATGAAATTAAATGGATAAAAATAAAAGTTGCAAATGAAGCATCATTTACACAACGCTTTGTAGATCTGCATTATGTGATGTTTTCCTAATTCTGTTTGCTCATCTCAGCTAGGAACTCCACGAGAGTTCTTGTTGGGCGACCTGAAACAAAAGAACGATTTGTGGACCTGCATCAGAGAACATATTCAATTTGTAAAACCTACATGACAATGCAATTGAAATGAGTTTCTATACAATTATTCTATATTTCATACTGCCAATGCATGTCAACATGAGCCCCTGCCAATAGGTACCCGATGCCGAGTGTCTATAAACGGTAACACAGCAAACAAAGTTGGAGACGTAATCACATGTTTTCACAGTACGATCTTGAAGTTGATGGACATAACCAACATTGAGTTGAGGCATATTCTCACCGGCCATTCCTTTATTCAAGTACGGCACTTCAGATTTGTTGGACATAACTCCAGCAATGTCGAGGTGCATCCAATGTTTGTTGCTGACAAACTCCTGCAATCAGAACAAGAACTCCTGCAATCAGTCATTGACAGTGAACACAACACAAGAACTCCTACAATCAGGCATTGACAGTGAACACAACACAAGAAGTCCTACAATCAGTCACTGACAGTGAACACAACACAAGCACTCCTACAATCAGGCATTGACAGTGAACACAACACAAGAACTCCTACAATCAGGCATTGACAGTGAACACAACACAAGCACTCCTACAATCAGTCATTGACAGTGAACACAACACAAGAACTCCTACAATCAGGCATTGACAGTGAACACAACACAAGCACTCCTACAATCAGTCATTGACAGTGAACACAACACAAGAACTCCTACAATCAGGCATTGACAGTGAACACAACACAAGCACTCCTACAATCAGTCACTGACAGTGCACACAACACAAGAAGTCCTACAATAAGTCACTAACAGTGAACACAACACAAGAACTCCTACAATCAGACATTGACAGTGAACACAACACAAGAAGTCCTACAATCAGTCACTGCCAGTGAACACAACACAAGAACTCCTACAATCAGTCATTGACAGTGAACGCAACACAAGAAGTCCTACAATAAGTCACTAACAGTGA